>CACVKI010145765.1:0-58605 GCA_902732785.1 Trichogramma evanescens
TGAACCACAGCTATTACAAAACTACAAAAATTGCGATTTTTTTCCACTTTTTATCAATATTCAAACGGCTCTTCAGCAGTTAATTTTGAAGCCATGAAACTTTTGAAATAGGCAAATTAAAGGTATTTTCAAGACCTTTAATTTGACGGGTTTGAATTTTTATTTACTTAAAAATTGCGGGCTATAGAGCCATTTGAATATTGCTGGAAAGAAGCGGTAAAAATAAATTTAAATCGAATTTAAAAACCTTCAAGCGACTGGCGGCACGGGTTATCTCAATTTATATGAGCTAAAATTTTGCACAGATTATTTTTTTGGTACATAGATCACTTTTCCGTTTGGTCCGGGCGAAATAAAAAAAATTTTTTTTTTGCTTCCAGTCTAATATATATATTTATTACATATAATTTATGATTGGCTGGCATTGAACGTAAGGTTTTGCAAGAAATTATTAACGCATGAAAAGCTATCACTTATAAAAATGAAAGTAATTATTAATGGAATTGTATATAAAAGGATGTGTTTTCTTGAAAAATGTATTTTTATTTTTTTTTCATCCTCTATCATCGAATTTTTTAAATCGCCTCTGCAACAAGGTTTCGGTACTTTTTGGACGAATGTTTTTTTTCGAAAAAGAAAAAAATGTTCCACTTTTACTGTGCTATCGCGATGTCAAATTGTATTAACGATTAAAAATAAGTAAGTACTATCTTTAGGGTGACAGATATTTATGAAACGCGTAAAGTTGTATTTTTTGTGGTTTCCACAGCTATTGTACTCTGCATACTGTCAATTTTTCCAAGCCCCGACACGATGTACGAACGTATATAATTCAGCGATCGACTCAAGGTCACGCTTACGTGGTGAATGTTCGCATGTCGGTACAAATTTTCGTACATAAAGGGTAGAAGCCACAAAGATAAGATTGGTACAAGAGTGTATAAGGCTAATTAAAACAGCAATGTATACTTAAGTGTGAGAGCTGATATTTCTTCGCGCACATTCCTGTGATGTTTCTCAAAATTATTCGTTTGAATTTTTCATTTAAACTTGTAATTAAAATTATTTTTTAAATTTCATCTAAAATTCAAATTATGACTTGTTGCTACGCTGAACAGCCTTTTTGACCTCTTTAACTCCAGAAGGATCATGCTTCGTAACGAAGGTACTCGAATTTTATTCGTAGAATGTTTAAATTTTAATTGCACTATAACCACAGTTGCACACGAAATTCGTATTAGTAAAATAGCGTGTCCCCTCCGTGATTAACGATTTTTCGAGCTGGTACTTTCTGCTTTTGACTATGGGGCTTACTACGGAAATTTCGGGGTTCGAAAAAGTTAAAAGTAAAATAGAAAATAGTAAGTTTTCCGTTTTTCTAATATTGTCCTTTTCATCCACTTAAAATGACGCACTTTTGAAATAATGAACCATGTACAAGTCAATTATTTTTTCATAACCGTAATTTTAACATTTAACACGAAATCTTATTCATTTCACACCTAATCCAAATGGATGAAAAAATTTCACTCAAATTAAAGAAGTAGCAACAGTTCTAGTCTTGCAGCCAGAACAAACATGTATTTGTTGGAAGACTGTTAAAAATTACTATTACGCAACTTATAGTCTAAAACATTTTCTTACGCTCCCTAGTCCTATCAGTAGTCAGTCTACTAATAATGTAATCTAACAAAGTGATGTGCTCAAGAGGTCAAATTAAAAATGGACAAACGAGGAATTGGTAAAATAATGCAGCATAACAATGACACCATAAAAGTCGTACATTGTTGTTAGAGCTGATCGGTCTCGATATTTGCTATTGCTAGTCAAAAAAGAAGATATACACGTGCAGCGTGCATTTATTATGGTATCGGCGTTGTTATAAGAAAACAGTCCGTAGTTATATCGCCGGATGCGGTGCTCTTATTTGACCATTTTATTACGCGCAGACGTTTGATTTTCTCGGTGCGTACACAAATAATTCTAAACAACGATAAAAGTATACACAATTTGTATCGATGAGTTTTTTTTCATTTCCCACAGGACTGAAATAACATCGCATTGTATAATAGAATTTAACGAGGTCGTTTATTTCTATTGTTGCTTTCTCGTACGCATCGTGCGCGCACGGTAACGACGGTGAGCATATCTTTATCGTCGCGTATTCATATACACGCATACAACATACACACACAGTACTTGAGAAGTTGGTATACGATAGTGCCCGCCACGCATAAATTCAACCCTTAATCTTAGGCGTATCTCAAAAAAAGAGAATAAATAGACTCGCACTATACAAGCGTGCAATATCGGCATACATTGGTGCATATTAACTGATGAATCTTATTTTTCAAACATTTAACATTAACGAAAAATCAAAATTTTCCAAAATATAATATTATTGAAATACAACACTTATTATACCAACAGTTGCCGAACTAACAAATTTGAATAAAATTAAACTCGAATAAAAAATAGAATAGAGAGTATATTTTCTCATTTTTGACCTTTTATTATCCTTATTTAAATATAATTCGTAGGCTCTGATAAGATTGATAGTCTAATTGAAAGAAAACTTAAATGCAGCGAAGTATGGGTTACATCTATACCTGACTCATGTATACTATTGTTATTATTTCCGTAAATTTTATACCCACGGGTGTCCCCTACCTGACTGTATTTACGTTTTCTACTCAATAAGCAAATTAATTTTACCCAAGTGTGCATACCTGAGTCGCGTTCTACCTATAAACTGCGTTGAAAATATGAAAAATTCAAAGTCTGGAAATAGTTAAAGTGAATGAAAAGGTGCAGTCGTCTGATAATTTTTTGAATACGAAGAAGTTGAAAACGGTTGGGAAAAATTGTGATTTTCTATTTTTATCGAGCCTTCGAAACTTGAGATATTGGTAGTATTGCTTCGTGTGGTATCGATACCAAGGTTGCAATTTTGACTACGAATATCGAATTCGGTTGTTCTGGCGAGGCGCACACACGAAAAATTAGCTCTTTTTCATCAACTATGAACGAATTAGTAGCGTACTCATTGACCTAGATAAAAAGCTACACCGATTGTTGTAGCTGCGAGATGTCGATCGACGAGCGCGACCGCACAGCAGCGCAGCGAGCACGTTTATAATTATATTAGTCGTGTTCCGGAAAGATGCGGACGATTCGCGCGGGTTCCATCTTTTTTGTCCCTCGGCACGACTTACGAAGGCGGCGTTTCGCTACGCTTAACTCGTACGTATAAATCCCTATGAAGATGAAAAAAACGTCATTGTATTGTATACCTGCTGGCCTAGTTCTGTCTCGAGGCTTGTGTACTTGTTCGATGAGAATCGATCCTCGGCTTGGTGTGTGTTCAGCGTCTTTTTTCCGGTCAATCGTAATCGAGCGAGCAGCGATGTTGCGAGCTGCGATAATGGAAGTATAATTACGCGCATAGACTATGTGTATGGGCGACACACGGTCAGATCTGAGACTCGCTCGCTCGCGCCCTTATCGTTTAATTATCTCGAGCAGCGCTCGGAGTTGGCGCGCATCGGATACTTATATAGAGGCGCTATAATTACAGCAACAGTATATTCATTTCGACCGAATTCTATATGTGATGGTCCGTGCACAGTTTTCTTGAGGCGACGGCGCAAACTGCACTTTGGAAAGCCATAAAACTGTGCTTCGTGCGAGCGCAAAAAGATGCATCGGTCGAAGAGAAAAAAGAGGGACACGCAAGGCACGTAGATGAAGGCGCGCCAGAAGCAGCTAGCTATATGGGCTTCTGTGCAGCGGCTCAGACTCGGCAACGGGAACTCTATGTTTTTGCACGCACGCAACCGCGACTATGCGTTTGCCACCTGTGACGAGGATCGCGGGATCTGCAGGCATGGCTTTTTTTCTTGCGATCGCGACTCGCATCGTTGTCTTATCCCTCGCGACTCGTGATGCCTTCGTTTAGCTAGATGCGCGCTTCGGCTAACGTTACCTGCGCCATAAGGCACACGTCGGCCAATTAGACCAATGCAACATTCATAAGTTCAACGGTGACGATATACGCACTTCCTTATTATACACTATACACACACTATACTCTATATATGGTTTCATTAAGGGCTTCAGTCTAGTGCTGAGCGCATATTGTCTAATATTTTCCCTATCAAGTGTACGGAGCGAACAAATAAAAAGATTTTGCTTGACATATCACATTCACCAAGAGCCGTCCTGCAGCGATTTATCTTTGTATTGATACCCTAACTAAAAGTAACGTTCTCAGTACTGCGGCCCAAAGAAAATGTCTTTTTTTAGTTGGGAGACTCAGGAAAAGTAGCATACGCAACATGGGCGATAAAAAAGCCTTGGATCACATTCATATTTTTAAATTGATTGATAAACATGTTATCTTAGTCCCTCTTGTCCCGTAATCTACTATTTTCATCTAACTGAAAAAGAAAACGTCTATGCTAATGCATCTGTGCTATATTGAGTATGAATTTATTTTTCTGGAATTTCAGTTTTTGCTCGGACCCGAACTCTCTGCATGCACAATAAATGTAGTTTACTGAATCGACATTTTTGCTTGTTAAATAGTACAATGTACGAGTATGCCTCGGAGTAACCTTGGTGCTAAGCTGGCCTTGCCTGCACGCAGTCCATAGTTTGTTGTAAAAGAGCCAAAGAAAATTGCATGCAACTCGCGCGGGTGAATGTGCGAGATGAATGATACAGCGTGTAGATCGCCATGCGCGTCTATATATTATATATATATATGGCAGATTCTCTGTCAAATAAGATCGACCAACTAATTTTTTTACCTGCCATGATGATATTTCATTGAGAGTCTGAATTTCATCATTTTTTGTTAATTCAGATTTCTGTTCAAAATCCCGTAGCAGTGACTCTTTTACCCAGTTTTTTCCCAGGATTTGGAGCTTTTGAAAAATGCTTTTACAGGACTCCAAATTTCCTGTAAAATTCAAGAGTTTTGGTATAATGAAAAAATTAATATTAATAATATTAATAATAATAATAATAATAATAATAATAATAATAATAATAATAATAATAATAATAATAATAATAATAATAATAATAATAACAATAATCAGGTAACAACCTTAAGAGAATTAGAAAAAATTTTAACCTATTTCAGTTGACAAGAAATAAATAGAATTTTTTTTACGCACATTTGTTCTCACGCAAAAGAGGTAAATTCCTTTCTTTTGAAAGTTCGAGCGTAAATTATAACGAGATAATATCTTTTATATTAAGGGTCAAGGCTGCGACGTAGTTAATATCACTGGATCAAAGGCATAAAGGCGATAACAAGCCAAATTTTCTTTATTGAGATGAAAGGTATAATTCATCGAACACATCCCGCATAAAATCATCAATGTTTGTTATAGGAAATGAGCGATACAAATTGTTCATCTATGCATGAGAATTTATTTTCTTATTCGTCCTCGTTCAGGTAATGAACCGAAATGAGTAAAAATCGTATATGATGGTAGTATAGAGATTGCGTTACCGCAGTAACCGCGCACAGCTCTCATTTTTCTCTAAAAACGATCGGAAAACTCGTCGATAGTTATTATGCTAGAAATTGAACGTAAATGTTTTTTGAAAAAATAAACAAGTTATTATGCGCTATATGATATAGAATTACCTTTCATAATATCGTCCGGTTAGTGATACCCGAGACGAGAAAGTTGAGGCTCGCCTGTCGGTTCGTAAGCTGCAGATCGTATAATATGCGTCGCGAGAAACTCAATTTTGCAGGCAGACCTCGCTCTCCCATGGACAATGATTCTCTCTCTCTCTCTCTCTTTCACGCACACGCACACCTTACATTTTGCTGCTTTTTTCTCTGCATTCAGCTAGCTATAAATCACGAATGGACGCGTTTAGTTTCGCCATATGTTATTTTTGACTTGTTTTTCGCAACTTTTGCAAAGATTCACCTAACATTTGGCATTGTGTCGTGTACTTATTTTAATTGCCATTAATGCAAGTTAATAAGTCCTTATATTTTAGCTCTCTAGAGAATTGTTTTGATGGACGTTGAGAAAAAAAAGAAACTCCGTCAACTCGACTCAATTAAAACGATCGTCGAACGCGACTCGAAAAAGTCGTCACCGAGTAGCTTGGTCGGCAAAAATATTACGCGCAAAAAGTGGATGGAAACCTTGAGGTAGACGCACGCACACGAGTGTGGCCCATATCGCGATGATCAAATTGAAATATGTATTAATGCCGAACGAAGCCAAACAACAACAGCAACTATGTAGGTTCTCGGAGAGCACAACAATATTTCGCCGTCCATCCCACTCGAGCAATCGCAGGCAGACACACGTACGTTCAGCGATTCATTTCCTTCCACCTCTCGATGTAATGTTGCCATACACGTATATAGTCCCACCTTTTCGTAAATTGCAGCACCAGAGGACCGTATCTCATCGCCTTACACTCATCGTTATGTATCTCTCGGGTTTCGTTTGTGTATATACATATACATATACAGGTCTCGTGTCGCCATATATATACATAGACCGGTATCTGTTTTCTCTCTCTCTCTCTTTCTTACTTTATCTCTCCGTCTTCTTCTTTCGGCTGGCGATTCTCTTCAACCGGTCGGCTGTTGGCAGCCGCACTGAGCACGTGGAGTGGTAAGGTAAGCCTCGGCCTCTCTCGACAACATCAGTAGCAGTGCGTCCGTGAAAAACGAAGGATCTACTTGAATGTGAACGCGCGAAAGCAGGAGAGCAGCTGCAGTGACGATCGCGCTCAGACATACACGATCCTGCTCTTTTTTCGCGTCTACCAATAATTTTCGATTTAAAGCTTATCACCCTGCGGCTTCGTCTCCTTTTTTCGCGCGGAATTTAAAAAAAAAGTCTGCGAGTTATTTTCTACGAATGAGCTACCGCTACTGCTAGCAGTGCAAAGCGAGGATTGAGCGTGACGTCTCATGAATATCTACATCTAATGAATTGCAAGCGTCGATCAGTGGTCAGTGGCTCTCCTTCTCTTTCTCTCTCTCTCTCTCTCTCTTCTCAGTCACGCACGATCACCACGCGCAGCACTCGATTAATTCTATGGAAAAGAAGTGCATCGAAGTGAATTCAAGTTCACCAGCGCGCACAAATGCCGTTTCTCGCCAAAATGGCAACCCACTTGAAAAACGCGCTCTCCCTCAAGGACAATAACAACCATAATCATCATCAGTCGAACAAATCCTACTTCGACGGCTCGGCTACGGCCACCTCCACCTACAACAAGCGGCATTGCAGCAACGGCTCGGTCGCAAAGTCTAGCTCTAGTCAGCGCGAGCACTCTTACTATAATACAGATTATTTCGCGTCGTCGAAGCAGCAGCAGCGCGAGAAGCAAACAGTTTACAGAAACGGCGAGTGCAACGACGCCGATTGGTTGTACTTTCAGAGCAAGGAGAAGTTTGCTTGCTGGGACATAAGGGACCTCGTGGATCCTCCGCTCAACTGTCAAAGGACGAGATCGATACCGAGGAAGTTGCAGATCGGCGACGATCCGCCGACTCTGCCACTTCTCATTGACAACGACGGCAAAGACGAAACAAACCCCGACATTCCGAGTCAAATCGACGAGATCTCAGTGAAAAACAACGTCAAGAGGTCGTCGCCGAGACGAGACATTTATTCCCCGGATCATTCGAGCGACGAAGAGTACTACGAAAATTTTTTTCGGCGTAAAAACGAGCAAAACTCGCGAGCTGTTGACGATACGGTGTTGCGGCGCGCCCAAGAGGATGGCGATCAGCTTCAAACGATTAGGCCGAAGGAATTAGGAAATCGAAAGAACGCCAACAGCTCCCATCGCGTTCAAGAAATGAGAAGCGAAAAAGTCATTCAAGTCGAGAAGTACAGGAGCAGCGACGGAAAGAGGCACAGCAGAATGTCGCCGGACGAGAACGAAAATCGCGACAACGTCAAAGTGCACCGTAGGAGCTACGCCGGCAAAGAGGAGAGCAGGGAGAGAAACGGCCGCAACAACAGCTCGTTGAGGGATCGGCGCCGAAATGACGAAAACGTCGCCAGGGTCGATAAAATTTCGCAGCGGCACTCTCGGCCCCTGACGCCACCGGAAGTGACGCGCGAAGAAAGTATAATGAGCAAATCTGACAATCGCCAGTTATCGTTTGTGATGAAGAGCGAAGAAGTCCGCCGAGGGGCGAAGAGCAACAACAACAACAACAACAACAACAACAATAACTACAAGAGCAAGGAAAAGCGTCTCGTTATGAACGAGATCGATGAAAATATCGTGAAAAGTGATCGCGATAACGCAACGAGCATGTCCAAGAGACGCGAGGATTTTTCGATCGAAGATTGGTGCGAGGCTAATCGTCAATTTGCTGCTAATTATCTCAAGGAGCACAGTAAGGTTAACGAGCTCTACACGAACAAAACGTGCGACGAGCTCGTCGAGAAGAGAAAGAGCAGCGACTTGGCTGTCGATAACACAACGACGAGCAACAAGTCGCTGACCAAGCCCAACGAAAAATCGGTTACGATATATCGCGTGGGGAGCGATGGCAAGAAGCGAGTCGTCGAGGTGAAAAAAAATACCCGCGAGATCAATCAAAGGAACGTTTATCAATTGGAATCTGACGAGGAGGCGCTCCAAGTGCAAAGAGAAAGAGATACCAAGAAGACAAAGAGCATCGAGGAGAGCGACTTGGCGGCGACCACGACGACGACGACAACGACGACGATTAACGAGAAGAAATCGTTTAAGGAGAAGGAAACATCTCGAGAAAGGAGCTTTGTTACGCCGAGCAGAAAAAGATGGAACTACAGCGACCAGGTATTGTTATTTATTTAGCCGCATATACGTATATATACGTACGTATATAATGCGATTGTTATAAATGCCCGGCCGTAAATAATGCAAACTATCGCCTGCGCGCCGTGTATAACTCATCCGCGCGCGCTATCGAACCGAACCGAAACAGGCCTCGCGACAGACGGAGAAAGAAGAAAAAAAATTACAGTTAGTCGAATTTGCGCGGCTACGCGATATCGAAAGCTCACAAGCGTAAATAATACTTTTATGCACTGCTATTTATTTATTCGACGAGGCAAAGTAAATGTTGACGTTGAAATTTGTGCGGAGACGCTCAGCGTCCGTGCATCCAATTCTTTTTACCTTACAGGCATTTTTTGGTTGCCCGGGCACATGCATACATCGCTACTTTTCTCTCTCTCTCTCTCTCTCTCTCTCTCTCTCTCTCTCTCTCTCTCTCTCTCTCTCTGAAATACGCCTGCTCTCAAGAGCAAGTAGTGGTTTTATTTGGTGGACCGAGTACGGAATTGGGACGTTTTGAGTATATGCATTTTTTGTCAATCAACCGATTGGAACGGGTGTATTGTCGATCGAGAGAAACGATGGCATTGGACTCGAGCTCCAATATAAGTTTTATGCATATAAATGTCACATTGCAGGCGCGAGAATGAGTTATTTATAGAAATTATTATAGCTGACCGGAGCGTGACCACATAAACGCCCATCTGTCGATGAGAATCGCTTGTTTCATGTTGCCTACTTGGGCTTATGTCGTCGAGCGCAATTTTGGGAGTTGCGAGCGCGATATATCGTCTACTGCACACTGCCATTTCTTGCGTCATGACCCTGCGTTTCTATTTATAAAATGCCAACTTTTTATTATCATCGTCCTCGTGCGAAAATCACAGCTTTTATTAATGTATGCAAAAGATTTTTATTGCATTTTTCACGGCGCAAAAGAGATCGTCCTACAAATTCAGCTTTTTGATAGTATTAATTAGTTGCCCAAGTACGTACGCTTGTAAACTTGCACGTTTGACGTCTGACCTTTGATTAAAACAGGAGCCGACGCAGGTTTTAATTGCCGATATACTTATAAAGCTGCTGTAAACACACAAATCGGCTAAATGAGCGTAAGACGCGCTCGCGATCGTTACGAAATAATTGCATTCTACACGAAGATTTTCTCATTCTGTCTCTCAGGCAGTTTATGTATGCGCTCGTTTGCGCTATTATACTCTTTGCAAGGCCGTAGCAGTTTTCTTTTTTCTTAGATCAACGACTGTGTTCGAGGATGATGACGTTGCGCGACGCGGTCATATGCCATATATTTGCAGTGCTGAAAAGTCACTTTGCCAGTTATAGTCTCTCGCAGACTGACATCACCGTAAAACACACGCATATTTTCAAATGTCTGCGACAATAGCGGAAAGCAATCGGAGGCTCCCGCTCTTCCGTCCAGCCGACAAAAGGCAGCAGTAAGCCGCGAGTCCGTTGCCCAAAGCAACTGCGATTCGCTGCACAAACGTTGCAGTTGTGCTCGAAACCTGTCCATATATAGCGCTGCATGAGTTACGGTAGCCTGAGCGTCAGAGAAAGTGACTGGCATTCGCGAGCACCCGGGAGGTATCGCCGCGATCGTTTTTTTCTTCTTTTGCTTCTTGTGTTCTTCTTTTTTTCTTTCTTTCTTTTTTTTGTTTTTGACGATCGCTCGCGCGTGGGTGGACGAGGTCGCAACTCAGCCATCTGATTTTATGCCGCACACATCGGGCGGGATGTACATATACAGCTGCATATTATTCCGTATATCCTCGCACGCGACGAGTTGCCGTCTGACGTTGTCCACGTTCCTGTCATGGATTCTCACGCAAACCTGATTTTTTGTAGGTGCGGTTTTATATATACGTACGTGACGATTCAAAGCCCTCGAGGTCTTTTCGACTCGCCTATTAATTATGATAATTATTCTATTTCCAAGGAAATTTCGAACTTTTGCCTTTTGCGCCAAACTTACGGTCCTTGCTGAACGCATAAGTGATATTTAGTTTATACGTGTAGAGATATAATTTCATGAAATATAATGAGCCAAACCATTTACAAGCATCAACAATCACAACGAATTTTCCTAAAAAAGGCACGAAAGTCAAAATAAACTGTACTTCAGGAAATTTTGGAGATTCGGACTGTCGTGTATTATTTTTATAGAACGAGTGCGAACGAATTCATAGTAATGGATGAATTAGGCGAAGACAGGTGATATGCTTTTACAGACCGTTTACTCGCACGCGTATGAGTCCGTGAAACCTATATTGATTGGTCGCGGCTAATTTCAAAGTATATGTGGAATTTTTGAACAGGGTTACATTCGAACTTTTGAAGCCACCATAATTTCTTTGAGATACAAGATTTATTCATTTCGGTATAACTTGAATTTTAAATCAGATCAAATTTTCCCATATGATTGTAAACATATTGCATACATCTCATATTAATTTATACATTAATTCTAAATTTATAAAAACAGAAGCCACTTGGGCTAAAAACTTAACAAACACTCTGCTAACTTTCTATACTAGATTTCAATTAAGCCTTTGCGGCTCACATTTTGTTATTTTACTTAAAATGACGATTAAAAACATATTTTTTACAAAATTTATACGATTTTTTAGAAAGAGAAAAATGAAGAAACTGCATGATACATGATTCATTAGAGTCTTTAAAGTAACTCAAGTAACCTAAGATAGCATAACTGCATTTGATAAATCGACCCGAGTCAATTAAATTTTGTCAAAAATTGTTGAATCTATGTAGAAACACATAAAAACATACATTAGTATGTAAAAACTGATTTGAAAATGCTGACTCGTTTACTTACTACTATGCCTTAAAGGGTTCAATAAAAACATGTGTTTGGTTTTGATTTATTGATATAGTCTGTTCAAATACATTCAAAACAATAACAACATCATGTTCTGTTTCGTACGTTATTTAATCTCACGAGAAGTCATTGTGTTTTGTAAATTAGAAGGAAATGTCAGTTGAAATTGGTTTTTTACGTGAGCACTGCTAAGATTCGTTAATTTTTTTCTTCTATTTATAAATAGAGGGGAAAAAATCTATTTATAGCTAAAAAAGAATTCATCTTTTACTTTTTCGGAGTTGACTTGAAATTGAAGAACATTTAATAGAATAAGTAAATCTATCTCGAAAATTTATTAGGTAAAAAGTGCAGACTTGAACATGAAACTGAAATATTATGCAAGTAATGAGTCATTATTGTAAATCAGATATTTATAAATGTAATGTAAGCCATAATTATTAAAAAAAAATGTTTTCCCAATTGTTCATCAGAAAGTCGAGCGACGTGACCTTGTGCTCCTTTGCCTCGCGAATTAACGTATTATGTAAACATAAACGTGCAAATGCTAGCTTGATTTATATCATAAATGAATTGATGTGTGCGAGAGGCGCTGTAAATGATCATTGGAAATTTTTAATTTTTCAAAAGAAGCATGAACCGAAAATGATACTTTTGCGATCGGAAAATAAGTAATGAAATGATATAAAGCAGAGCATCTAATTTTTGTCTAAAAACAAGCGCAATGAATAGATAAAAAAATTGACACGATCGATGATTTTTAGGGCGTTCATATCACGGACATCGAGGACGGCCAGCCATGTTTAAGATGTGGCGAGACATGTTCCGGATTTCTACCACACATCTGGAGGTGAGTTTCTCTTATTCTCTTTAGTCTTAGGCCTTTTTGCGTTCTTGGCCGTGCATTTCCGAGATAAATCTTCGACGTACTTGCTCGCATGTCGAGTATGCCTTCATAACGAGTATAAATGTTCACACACAGAGGCGCGCGGAGATGCAAAGTGCACTCGCCCAATCCCTTTCATATATATAATATATAATACGTATAAAAACGAGTGCATTATATATATATATATACACCGAAATGAAAAATGGCTAGGATCATTGTGTATCTCGGAACGACCGGCGTTAAAGGCAAACAAATTCGATTGGCCACGTTCTCCACGGTCCTAAAAGTGATTTGAAAATTCATTATACCGAATTGGAAAAAAGATGCCATTTTTCCGTGTGGCTTCGGTATCGCTCTATGACGTATCCGCGCCATCGAGTCGTTCACTTTTTCATCTGTCTACGTTTTATAGATGTCGCGCTAACTGTGGCAGCTGATCCAGAGAGACACTTGACACGGAAACCTCTATCTATGTGTCTAATAGCGTCAATTAGAGAGAGAAACAGACAGAGAAAGAGAGGGTAAACTCGTTCACGCTGCTGTTTTCATGACTTCTAAAGCCGTCAATCAGCGCACACGAGCTATCTCATGCTGCTACCGGTACATCGTAGAGCTATTTCTCTCTATTGTTTAATTGCATTCGATGCAATTTTAGCTTTGTTTTCATCGGTGTGTATTGTCGCAGCCGTTACGTGTAGCTCTGTTTCTTCATTTTAACTTATAATGGATGAGAAAGACGTACTTGCGAATGCCGGAATTGCATAAGACAAATGTAACACGCACCAATCAAACAAAAAACTAGAGAAACTTTTTGTTCTTTTGGATAAAAGCATCGAACGGAACGTTGAATTTAAATGTGCCCTGCTTCATGGACGTGCCTCTTTATTCTTATGCATTGTGTAAACTGGATACCACTGCGTTTTTTTATTCAATCAAACTTTAGAGTAGATGCAACAAATTATATGTGATTTTTGTTTCGCAATGAGAGAGTATGCAAAGATCTATCGAATAATGTAAATGTAACTATTTTGAAACACGATATACCAATCGAAATTGATGGGTCAAGACAGTCTGTCGTTCATCTGCAATTTTAATTACACGCAAATCATTCAAAGAATGATCGTTAATGGCGTCGAGTAGCACTTTTTATGATTTTATATATTCGATAAAATTATTTTCAGCAGCTATTATTTTTTTTAATTACATTACAATTTACAATAATAAAGAATACTCGGGCTTATTCGTACTTATTTAATTTATTCGATAAAGTGGAATAAAATCAAATAAAAAGCTCCTGTAGCAAAATCATAACAACGATTTTTACGATTATTGCATATTTAAAACTAGTTTACATTCATAGCCGCAAGCACGCAAAAGCCCAATTTGTGGCAGCCGGTTAGCTGTTTTCTCGTACTGCCATTTGAAGATTTATTCGTCTGCCTTGCCGTATTCGCTCGCCATACGTTTTTCCGAGTCTCGCGCGCATTGAAACTTACTTCCATGAGCCATTCCGCATAATGAATACTTTCTACGAATTTTAAAAATTATATAATGAGAAAAATTTCAAATCACAACAAGATAAACGCATGAAACTAAGAGTTACCTGTCTGTTTTTAATTAGTGGCTTATCAAAAGTCGATGCTGTGCTTGCAAAAGGTAATAATATTATTAGTCTTTCGAGTGCTTTATGCGTTCTTTAAGCTCTCATGAGTGTTTATTACGCGTCTTTTATTGCGTATTTTGGCCAACTACCACAAAAGAGTAGTCATATCCTCTCGGCTTGGAAATTCGATTTTCCTCTCCTCGTAGTCCGTTCGCGTAAAGTTGCACATCGTACGCAAAAAGCTCGGCTTAGCAATAATCGCGTCTACAACTTTCTCTGCAATCACGAACAGTAAAATAGTTCGTGCGTACGTGTGCGTTGATCGTACCAAGTACTTGGTTTCCGCACCAAGCTTGAAATCAAGTTAGTGTACGTATCGAATTTGGGGAATCTGGTGCAAGCTCGTTTTTCATTGGAATAGAAACGAATCGGCCGCGATCCACAATAATCCATCAGATTTGCGAAAAAAAGTAGACGCTTGCTGGTATCTATTTCTTTCTCTCTCTCTCTCTCTCTCTTAATGTGGCAAAAGCTCACGGGAGGAAATTATTAATAACTCGTGGATAACTGTCAGAGCAATATGGGCTATTGCGTCTTGGTAGACGCGTCAACCTCAATTATAACGAACTCCTTAAAGACTGTGTGGTTAGCAAGTGAGCATACAGATATAGAGCATGGGTATACACACGTAGACACACACACGCACAACAGACAGAGTATAAGATATCGAAGCGCTGCTCGAGCTTTTCCCACTTCTCTATATCTTTATACGCACTATTTCTGTGTAAGCTCTTCACTGCCGAAGATTCTCGCTTCTCTCGCGAGCAGCACAGGAGGCACCGCGACGACGACGACGACGACGACGACGACGACCTACTGCCGATGCTGCTGCTACTGCCACTGCCATTGCTCTCTGCGCCTCTCAACACTTCCGGGCTATTTCTATAAAGCAAAAGCACCAAGAGCGCAGTTTTAATACCGACGTTGCACTTGTTGGAGCTTGCAACGGGCTTTAAAACGTGCGCCGCGCTTTTTTCTTCATGCGTCTCGAGTGTTCTTTTTTGGTGTTTCGTGCTGTGTAAATCGGTGTAATGCATTGATTCTATACAAACATTGCGCACATCTGAGTTTGTGTCAAGTGCCCAGCAGTATTTGTTCGTTCCTTGATAATGTTCTCTAATAGTCGAGGCGTACTTCAGAATGCCCTACAGTAATGGCAAGTAGCAACTATTTGCAACAAAACTTTATACCTTTCGCGTACAAGTGGGCTTTCATATGTTTTTGAGAAATGCTGAGGTAAAAAGTAGCCCCGTCGAGAATTTTTAATTAGTTTTCTGCTGCTTCGCTAAGTGTAACGAACCCGTAACGAGCGTGACGACTACGAAAGACAATTATATCCGTTGTTCGGTCCGGCGCAGCTTTGGATATCGGTATCTTGGGAGGCGTGTCTGCTGCGCCGGGCGTGCGCTCGTTAACTCATTAAGCTTGCGTTTACCTTCGTTGACAGTTGACGTGCGTTGCGCCGCGCGCTCGAGTAAGACGAGCGAAACTCGCCCTGCGTTCAAAGAGAAATACCCTGCGATCCGAATGCGCCGTGTTTGCCTCTTTGTTTGCCGTGAGCCAGATGTGCAACATATATCTGCACGCTGTAATAAGTGTCGGGTCCCGATAAAACGTGCTGCGAATTGGCAAGTATGTTCGCGCGCACCTATTCGAGCAGCTGTGGATGCGTTTTGCGCCAACTTTAATGCTCGCTGATTTATTCGACTCATTTCAATGCTTTAGTCCTTTTGCAAAGTCAATGACGTACTTTTTTAGATTTATGGTATTCGGGAGCCTTACTTGTACCTATCGATGCAAATACCGATTTGATACTTTTATCCTACCTTCGTAAGCTTCTTTCTTTTTCTCATTCTTTCGTTTTATTTTTCCATTCTTTACGTTCCGAGAATATAAAACATTCAATAAGAGCAAAATACGCCGGAACAAATAAATGAGAAACGTCAAAGTGTCCGCTTATGAATGGGATGAAATACGAGCGTATCTTTGCCGCGCATGTGGTTTTATTGGCACACTCGCGGCTCTCTTTCTCTAGACATTTCTCATTCATTCAAGAAGCAAGACAAATTAATTTGTACCAAAGCATTATTTTTAACTCTCAATACAGTAGCTGCCATTGATAACTTTATGTGTGTCTGTGCATTTGGGCTGCATGGGATATTTAGCCTTACGGCAATAAATGTAATTTTATGAAAACGTACAATATACGCGTATGTTTTGCGCCAGCTATCGCATTGTCTTCTGAATGATTAACAATAATTTCATCGAAATCAGGCTATATGAATTATTTCCTCAGATGATGAATAATGAATCACATTAAATTTCTATATTAAAAAGTTCATTGAATTATTTTCGTGTAAATCCAGATATCTTTTGTACTCGTTACTGAATATATACATTTCTCTTACTCTTTAAGAGATGATTTTGTTTATTTACATAAATTGAGCTAAGAGAAACGCCTGGTATTCTTTGCTTCGGTATTTCTTGTAAAGGCAAAAAAACGAGTGTGTTTGAATGGTTGATTCGAAAAAAATGAACTCGAAAAACAAAAATGCCTCATTTTACACGTTGAACATGCAAAATTGAAATTTGTTAATACTATAGCTATATTTATCACATACAACGATAAAAATCATATTTATAGGCGAGAAAGCAATATTTATCAGTATTGATTTTTCAGAAATGATACCATCTTGTAATGTACCTATATGTTGATGATTCTTTGTCAAATCGAATGGCCCATACATATTTTGAGTTCATACGTTGCATATTTACATTGTTTCTGATCTCAGTAACTTGATCTTTACAAATTTTTTTATTTTCACATACCTCTTCTTCAGAATCCTGAATCGAGAAATTTCGCTAATATTACAAAAATCTCAGTTCAGCGCTGTGTGGTTTCAGAAAAAAGTCACAAATACCTTCTATGTTTAAAATTAAAAATTATTTTTTCGTGATGAAAATTCAGATCAAACTTAATTATACTTCAAATTTTTTTATTTTTCGCTTTGAACAAGAAGTAACTATTCAAACTTACAAATCTTTTATTTTAATTTTATTGAAGGTATTAATATATAATTTTTATAAAATATATACATTTTTCTTAGAGTCACTCAACATTGTGCCCAGAATTTTTAAGATTGTTTTAAAAATTGATAGAAAATTCACCATAGATATAATGTAAATGTGCTCATGTGCGTTAATCACGTTGTGCTGTTTGGAATGAGGTTTGTAGATTCTTACTGTGAAAGTACAATTAAAAAACTGCGATTATGTATTTACACATTTTTTGCTAAAAGTTGTATTGATTGAAGTTGCATAAATATTTGGAACTTTGAATTATTTACGTATTACTATTTTGTGAAGTTTGATGTTTACATAGATTAAATTTTATATTTGTCATCTCGCTTTGATGCCGATTCCTTTGGCCTACTTGAATTTTCACGACTTTTTTATGATCATGTTTTCTCCTATGTGCAAAATTTTCTCATTCAGTGTTCAAAGTTAAAATTGTGTTGTTCGGACCAATAATCGACATTTGGTGCGGAATGAATGAATGAATTTTGATTAAAAAATACCTTAATTTGCCAGTCATAAGTCACGAGCAGCATCGGCCTCACTAGTTAGCCATCACCTGAGAAAGCTACTCGTCCCCTTATCGCATTTATGCAATGCATGCGTGACGACGATGCCCTATTAAACTAATCTCGGTGTAATCTTCTCTCTCTCTTTCTCTCTCTTTGCTCAATTACCTATTATATTATGCGCGTATCCCTTCCTTAGATCTTTCTCTCTCTCTCTTTCTTTTCTTTAAAAGGATCATAAGCTGTTATATGAACAGAGATAGGTGTATATTGAAATAATAATAATGAGAACCCGTGTGCACGTATGTACGTACCCCACACCTTAGTTTGATGCCTTATTCAAGTTTGCATTTTACTGCCTACCTCATTCTATTGGCATGGCTGTATACGGCTGCAGTGTTTAGCACACGAGTCACTCATTTTAAACGTCTTACCAACTCGAGTCTTCTTCCGTGAGCCAAAGAGCTGCGGAGCACGTGCGCGTACGCGTAGTGAAGTAAAGCGTTATTGTGCCCAGTGATAAGGTATAATGTATATTATTACGAATGCCGGTGCAGTAACTTCCTCCTGGCTATTACTACAGTGACAAAAGACTCGTCTGTGGGTATGTGTGTGGCTATTCAGTATAAGCACATACTAAAACATGCATGCACCAGTGTGACGTTAGAGCTTCGTGATTTATTTTTTTTTCTTTTCGTTTTACGTCTTCAGTAGGTGTCGAGTGGCGTGGGCGAATTGTTGCTGAGAAAGAGAGAGAGAGAGAAAGAAAAATTGTCCAAGCACGACGTTTTATTTTCTAAACGCAACGAGTGCAATAATTACCATAAGTGCTGCAAGCTGCTTTAAAAAGCCACACGTAAATGCTCTACTGCTGTAGTGATGAAAGTGCAAATTACGAGATGAAACTTGAGCTGTCTTGCCAATTTGGATTTGATATGTTGACATCGCTTGTTAGTTATGAAAAATCAAAAATCGTTACCATTGATTCGACGCATCATTTAGGAAAGTAAATATTCAGTGCAATAAATTAAAATCGTAATATTTCCACCTGTTATTCTCCAAAGAACGAAATCGTGTATAATATGTATTTAGTAAGAGTGTGTGAGTACTTGATTTTTCGAGTTTTACTTGACTCGAATCGGACTCTTTAAATTAGATACGATTAGGAAAAATGTCTAAAAAAATATTTGAGTGCTACCCCAACCTAAAGTAACATTTTGCTCCCGCTGAGCAAAACCAAAATGTTAATTTAGGCTGGGGGATTCACAAAAAATTGTATTTGCACCTATGTAGGACCGTAGGATGTAAGGAGCGAGGCTTCGCCTCGGCTGATAAATTCTACGTGCTCTGAGACTTTCCAGTTTTTCACTCCCTAGGTGCAAAATATACTATTTTTGGGTACTCGCAAATCCGTGGTGTTCTATGTACATTGTTGAATCATATTGTAGCTTTTATATGAAATAGTACGAAAATACTTGTAATAATTATTTATCAATATGCAATATAATACAATACGCATATATCATTCTAATTCTTACGCTTTTTTTACATATAATAAAGTTGAAACACATTTAGAGTATATACTTTTAAAAGTGACATAGATTTGACAAGTATGTCAATCTTATTACTCAACTCAGGAAAAGTTTAATTAAAACCGATAAACATTTAATTCAAATTGACAGTGAATTTCAGGTAGTAATATAATACCGTAAGTCCGTTAAAATCTAGTGCAAACGCGTGTGTTTATCTTCGTTGAGCATGTTAGGTCGAATGCCTCGTACGATTTGAAAAAAAGTTGCCCTTGAAAAAGGAGCAATATCCGATTGCAAATTGATCAGAAGAGCTTTGTACTCGACACATGCCGTGCAGAGCCGGAATCGCAGCAAGTAGTGGAGTTATTATATGTATAAATATGTTGTTGTCGGTTTCGTAAATATAAAGCTTCGCAGTTTGTTGATTCGGTGGACGTAAGATCGCGAATAGACCTACTTTTTCTACAACGGTAACCCGATATTTAAATTATCTATCTCGCCGATCGTATCAAAAACAGAAAAAAGTTATATAAGGCTATATAGGGCCTATTTTTAATAAAAAAAGTTTTACATTGTATTTGTGCGCAAACGGATAGCGCGAGATATGTCGAGGCATTTCAGCTGGCATCAGTATGAGCAGCAGCAGTCGAAACGACAGCAGGCAAAAAACAAACACGTGTATGCTCTGGCTGCACCATTAATAAACTCTATCTCCCTTATAAGCATACTTTCTCGAAAGCACTCTGCTTTTCTTTCTCCACTGTATAACTCATCCACCTTTCATATAAACAGGCACAGGCGCGCACACTTACACACCACAGCAGCATCACCCACTTTGTCAAGAGAAAAATAAAATAAGCCAATGTGTATCTATATGGGACGAGATAAAATGGCAACGTCAGCATTCCTTGTCGTCGTTGTCGTCGACGTCGTCTTGCATGCGTACATTTTATGTGTGTGTGTGTGTGTGTGTGTGTGTGTGTGTGTGTGTGTGTGTGTGTGCGCGCGCGCGCGCTTGTAGCTGTAGTCTTTTATAAGTATTTGTGCGAGTGCAAAAGATTTGTATCTTGCGAAAGCTCACGCGAGGAGGCACATATTATTATGGGTGTGGGTCACGGGTGTCGCGCCCACGTAGACTCGAGGTCGTAAGCCCGTCTGTCTATCTCGAATGTGTACATACATACAAATGACTGACTCGTAATGTGATTCGATTGTCTATTATGCGAGCGAGTCTACTTTTTTTACCTTATTTTTTTTACATTGAATCAGTCAAAACTCATACATTTTTGAATCACTAATATTTTTTATAATACAATTAATATAGTCTTTTTAACGGGTCTTGGATCTTTCTTATTAGATTCTTGAATTACAAGTTATCGATTTAATTTAACAAACATATAGTGCATGCTTTAATGATTAATTTAAAATTGTAAATCAAGTGATATAGCAATAATAAGATATTTGAATTATTGTACATTCAAGCAATATATATACTGCGATTGAAATAAATATTGGTAATTTAAAATAAAAAATGTGTTCATCTAGATGTCGAGAATAAATTGTAATAATCGAATAAACATCGACAATATATCGCATCTCTCGTTGTGTCACTTCGAGCAGTCGGTAAGGTGATAAAGTTCATATTAAGCTCTCGTTGTGCTCGTGCAAACATTTACAGCAGCGCACTCGGCAGTTTTTATTCGAGCGTTGATCGGTGCGCGAGATCGAGATTCGCTTATCGAGGAAAAAAAACGAGCCGCGAAAACGTGGCTACGACTCGTGCGTCGAAATTACACTGGGTGAGCGATTCAATGAGCTCAGTAAAGAAAGAACAGTGACAAATATGGAATGATCGATGTACAAAGAGAAATGTGTAAAAAGAGCGTGTATCGAGTCGAGGAATTACGTCATGAGAATTATGCGACCTCGAAGCAAGCGCGCTTATACACGTCCGCGACAATATACGCGATCGATCTTTATCTTCGACAATGGAATACCGACGATAGCAGCAGCGAATTTTTTTGGTGTCTTTATTACGCGCCGATTTAACACTATTCTAAGGTGGTCGTCGTATCGTAAACATTCCGAGTGTTTCCTTTTAATTCGCTCGGGCCCGAGCGCGTAATGTACGCGAGAAAAAGCAGCCGAAGAAAAGTAAAGAAAAGTCGGCTCGGCTCGAGCGTAATTGCAGTCGAGATTCCGAATCGCCAGTGCTAAAATCTTTTTTCACGCCATCGGTCCGTGTATACGCGCGCGTGTACGTGTTAAGCTATATTTAGATTATGACCGTATCGCGAAGCTCTATGCGTATAGGTATATAATAGAATGCACTGCTCGCACGTGTATATACATGTAAACAGTACAAACTCGCATGATATACACGCGGTACGTATAGTACACTCCGGCGACGCTCATATACTCGCAATGTACACATGGTCCTTCTCCGATAACGATGTACGCTCGCTCGCGCGAGGTGTTTTTATCTCCGAGCAAGCTGCAAAATAGTGTCTGTTCTTGAATTTTATCGAGCGATTTATATTCGAAAATTTCAATATTCTCCTCGTGTAGCTTCGCCGCAGTCGTGTAGCACGTGTAGCGAGGCCGCGATCGCTCGCGCCCGATCGCTCGCGCCGAGCCACAGAAAGATCGATAAAAAAGCTCGATAGAAGTGAAAAATCCCGCCAAACTGCAGAAAAAGTTGTGTGTCGAGGAGTCGATGATTGCGCGAGACGCATCGTAAATCACATGGCGGACAATGCCGAGAGTGCCCAGTGGGAAAAGGTGCAAATTGACACGGTCGTTTGCTACGAGGACGCGACCGAAACGCATCGGACTCGGACTCGCGACTCCTGCCACACGGGGTGAGTTCACGACTCCTACTTTGTTTCCATGCCTCATGAACGCGCATACATATATAATATTTAATACTCACAAGGCAGCTCTTATCGGAGACAGTCGGGTTACTGCGAGCGGATAAAATTCTCATCGCATATCTCGTACTGTGCCTATATGAATGTGAGCATACGTGTTTTCGTGGCATTCATTTTATGAAAATAAATATATTTATGTGCCTGGACGAATAATAATCTTCCCTGCGGGGGGATCTCTTTGTCGTATTGTTGTCGCACAACAACGTAAAAGAGTTTACTTTACAACGGCGAGTCGACTGTCGAGCTCGAGCGTTACGGCCTCTGCGGACCAAGCGAAAGAGCTTGACTTTAAAATGTTTACCCAGCAGCTGCTCAAGTGTTTTTTACACCGGACCGTTTGTATTTTTTACTCTCAAATGCGCATCGCCCTTGTATTTGTCATAAGAGCTTCGACTTTTTTAAAGTTCCTTCACCTTTGGCGCAAAATAAATAAACAAAATGGATATCTAGCGAGATCGATCGCGCTCATGCGAAAGCACAGACGCGAAAATTCAAGCTGACTGAGCGTTGAGTCGCGACGTGCGATCGACATCAGAGAGACGTGTGACTTGTAAGCTCATACATCGTGCGAGAATTTAGGTTAGTTGCGCGTCGGAAGAATACGTGCGAAAACTTCAAGCCCGGCGGCATTTGTGTATACGATATTGTATGTCAAGTGCAGTTGGCCAGGCTGTTTCAGAAATGTTTGCGGTTCAAGGTCAATGCCTCGCGGATTCTGCATATGAACAAACTTAAATTTTCGTAATGTTTTTTGCAGTCATCAATGCAGTTCTCGCGTCGTACAAAAAAAACAACGTCACGAAAGAAAACCTGTCCGCGCTCGAAACTGTACGCTTATTATATACTCATACTCGCTCAACTGGCCAACGCAGCTCGCACAATGACGAATTTCGAATGGTCGTATGAGTCATTATTCAAAAATTTGACTGCAGCTCTCTTAAAAGCATGAAAAAGCGAGCCAATAAAGGCTCTTACAGTCAAAAAAGCATGATATCGATTGGAGCGACATACGCAGTCATTTCAAAATCGCCTATCTATACACATATAGACGCGTGCAGCTTGTTCCAAGACAACAAAGAACCTAATCAGGCCAATAGGTAGACCTTATAAGATCCTTTCCCTTCTATCTATCGTCCCATAAACTCTCAACGCGGCGCAGTCACGCGCGAAACACATTTTTTGCATTACATTGCTGCTCGATCAATTTCATACCATATACATTATGCGTAATATCGGGCTCTGAGGAAATATTTTTACGGCTACATCAGGAAACGAATTGTGAATTATGATAGTTTAAAGAGCTATAATATTCGTATGTTAGGTGTGTACTGTAAGAATGAAGTGAAAGTCTTTCCGGTTTACACAAAAGCGATCGCATCGAGTTTTAATCTTTCGATCCGAGCGATTCAAGTTGCTAACGCTAGTAAAAATGTATTCGAGTGCAAGTAGCAGCACATTATCTTACGGATGGAAAGGTGTCCAGTAATCCTTGGCAATTATCTCTGTACAAAATTTCATGGCCACCGATCACATCGATGGCTCGTTAAACCGCCAAGTTTTCCGTTTGCCGAGAATCGGCCTGCCTCATCGTTTGTAAAAAATAGTCAGGATTTAAAGCATCGATTGCTCAGCACGAATGAGCGTTCATGAAAGCTAATCCATATCATCTGTAGTTTTTCCTTGCTCCCACGCAGTTGGAGCGTTAGACAAGACACCAGGCGGAAATTTGTAAAATAATGACTCAGATATGAGATAAAAAAGTATAAATGTGAAAGAAGTCGATCGAGCGTTTATGGAAATTAACGAAAGATGGAGAGAGGAGCCAAAGCAAAAGCAAAAACTCTGACCCGCAGTTGAAAGTCATCGTAGTTTCGCGACGAGTGCGCTTGTGTACATTACGCGCGTTATAGTATATACGTTCTACTAGCTCTCCTTCTGTGCGCAACTATAAGGCCTATAGGCACGTATTCATACGCGGTCACTTACACTCGCAGCTTCTTTGTATAATGTGCGCGATGTGCCAGTGACCGAGCACTACTCGCGGCCGCTCTCTCGTTTCTGCATAGAGGCTTGCCGAGCGCGGCTGGAGCGCGAAAAGGATTGTTTAACGCCTACACGGCCGCTGCACTGGCATCAGTCGAAACTCGGACGTCGCTAAAAGCGAACTTATTAGCTCGCGTCGCTGTGTAGTGGCTCGAATCAGCATTTCATTATTGAGTTGCTGCTTCATCGGCTGGCATCACGAGATAATTCGCTTGATCTCGTTAACCGAATCGGCAGCCGAGACACGTATCGACCAAGCGAAGCCCAGTAAATTCTCGCGAATCGAGTCATTCGCTTGCTTTGGATCGCGAGGAAAAATTGCATCCAATGTATAAGGTTCATAACCGTTTACTCGAGTCAAAGTGAAGAATAAGCCGCGGCCGGAGGATCATTGCCGTGTCAGTGGCCAGTGCCGCGGCGAGCTCGGGTAAATTATCCAATCACGCGTGCAAAATCCCCTGGGCACGTTCACCTCGACCTATCGACGTTCCTCCCGAGCACGTGCTCCGCCACACAGCCACTGCCCTGGCTTGCACTTCTGTCGCTGCTACTGCTTGAATTCCTTAATCGAGTTACGCTAATTCACTTAGCAGTTAGCCAGGCCGCGCTGCATAGGGCAGCGAGAGCGAGTCGGCGACTTTGCCCCGCTCGAGACGCGTCGTTTTCTCTTGTCTTACCAGTGCGGCTGGTGCGTGCCTCGAAAAACTCACCTGCTCGCGAGTGTACGAGTGCAATCGTGCGAGTCGCTTTCCACTCGGTGTATCCTGGAGTCTCCAATTCTCGAGTAAACTTGCATCGCTCGCGATGGTCTGGGATGACCGGCTGATATCGGTGAAGGAGTTGACGGAGATAAAGCGGCGCACTCCGCGCTTCCCGTCGCGCGAGCGCAATTTCGCGGTACGCCGCCGTGGCCCGAGGCGATCGGTATCCCTACTCGCTGCCAGTCTCCTCAGTTTCGACGACGCCAATATTTCTTCCCGGTCTTTCAGTCTCGACGAGCAAGAGGAGAATCAGCTTCGAGGCGCCGAGCCACTCAGAGCGACCGAGAGCGAGCCACAGACTATTCAGTAAGGATATTTTCAAACATTATTCATCTGAATCTGCGGCCAAACCTTCTAAAAATGACTTGAAACACACACATTTCAGTGTCAATTATTTCATAAAAACCTTGATAATTATGTGTACTCACACTAGCTACGAAGATTTTATCGATTGGTCATTGCGATTCATAATACGTTGCGCTTGTGTTGCAAATATTGCGCTAACCAAGTATAAACTCTTAGCTGATATTGTTTCCCAGTTCTAGAATAAACAACGTTACGTGGACAACTCATAACATGCTCTGTAAAATTTAATTTTTAATATTCTCACTGCAGTTTTCGTTATTCATTGTGAAAATCCGTTGATCGTTTGCACATCAAAAATGGCAGTGGCATGGATTTGATGATATTAATTAGTCAATTGTTAAAGTTGTTGCGAAGCCATACAAAGATCAACAACATAATATAAAGCGAGTGAAACGAATCTTACACGCAACCGAAACGACATTTCCAATGAATCATTTTACCCGAGATGAATGAAAGAAAAATTGCGCAAAGCTCGATAAGAATCGAACTTATAAGAGTTTCTTGGCTTATTAGTCGTAGTCGAGCTTTGGCACCGGTGAGTTTGTCTTGATTATACGAGACACTGAAATATTGCTTCGATCACGTGCTGTACGCGCATACGAACACCAACCAAAGAAAGACAGACATTGCCAAAGTAATAAGATGTCTGGAAGATGCAGACTTTTACGTGTAAACTTATATTTGAGATAAGCACGTTTTTTGCTCGTTCACTTTTTTGTGGAAAATTGAACTGATAATCCAACAGCATTCAATTGAAATATATAATTGTAGATAATTGCTTCATACTTTTTCCATACGATATCTCTATTATACGTTCGATCATTTTTCTTTTTCTCACTCTATTATCTCAATTCACATAATCCTATTGGCTCCAAGTACATTCATCATCTTAACCAAGAGAATGATACATATTTCTACGAATAAGTAGCAAAAATCAAGTAGAATAAAGTATTAAATTGATTTGAGCGAATTGAAACAGTTGGACATGTTTGAGTCTTGCGTACGGCCACAATGATGCTTACCAAAATATTGACGTGATGTTCAAAACAAAGCCACGGGATAAGTTTACGAGACTCCATTTATCCCTGATGAGCTAGTATGAAAGCGTGACAAGAAACAGTTACGCTTCGTGTTTGCAATGTTATGGTATGAACGCTCATGAAAGTAATAATTAAGTGCTGTCAATATCCATGAAATATCGATTATATCGAGTAATAATTTTTTCAGTGTTTCTCAATATTGCGCTGAATCTTTCATTTCTAAAATATTATCTAAACCTTTGGATAGATATTCACAGAAAGTTATCATAACATATGAATTCGAGCTCGAAGGCGCAGTGTCAGCTGAAAATTGACGTGCGATCGATGGTATTGTAGGGTCCCCACCAAGCTCATCCATAGCTGTCAGTCAAAGCTTTTTCGCGAGAGCAAAGAGACTTTGTTTTCTTTCGCGATCGTTTGAGCTCATTGTCGCGCGTGGCGTCGGCGACTCTTGTAATGTTTGCCGCGGTGCGCACATTGTAGGCGCATATAATGATGCTAAAAATCTTGTACGAGTCATCGTGTTTCATACATATATATATACTCGGTTATATATGAAGCGAACGCGAGCATGATAGAGCGGCTTGTATATATAGCGCGAGACCCGAGACGCTTGAGGCGCGTGCGCGCATCTCGCGTTCGCCTCGCCGTCGAGTGTGTCGACGTCGCACTCCTCCGTACGCTCGGTGCGTGCCGCGCACATTATAGTCGCGCCGTATCTACCTCTCGCGAAACTCACCTATCCGTGTATCAGCTCGCTGATATTTCGGCGCCAGTTTGAAGCTCGTCTCTTTCGCGAGTGCGACAACGTGCTTGAAAGCTTGCAACCGAATCTCTACGTGTCGCGCCGCGCCGCGCCGTCTTTCGTCCAAGTATCCCGGTGCAAAGTGACGCTTTCATTTTAACTTATTAATTGCTCCTGTGTGAAAAGTTCGCGAATCCTTTTTCCAAGCGCAGATTCAAAATTATGTAATGTTCTAATACACTTACTTGAGATTATATTGTGGTTTAATCCAACGCCTCGAGACGTAACTCCGATCTAACACTCAAGGATTGTTGTGTTTTACTCTGCACTTACTCAGCTCTCGCTTTTCATACGTATTGTCGTACATACGTATTGTCGACTTTGGATGTATTAGCAATGTTTACATTCGCGACAATGAAAAACCACTGTGACATTTGTCAGTTTAATTATGTTTGCTTTCGTTTTTCCTTTTTTCTTCAATAGTAATTAGTATATCTATTGTGATCTGACAAATATTTTAAATAGCAAGCCATCTTTTTCATATTTCAAGAACTAATATTTTTTCTATGCTCCGCCTTGAAATTGAATCTGCAACTTGCGTACGCAGAGATAAGTTTAAATTTTCCAAGTTATTTTTGAATCATCTGGTATAGATATTTACAACTGACTTTTACGGCATCTTTGATCATACGAACGGTACCGTCTTTTTGCAAAAACTTGCCAAGGAGTCCTTGCATCTCCGATTTACTTGAATCAGTTTCAGGAAGATTTATATACATCCACTGAAAATATAAATGAAAATTATGTTAACGAGATGTGGATTATTTTGAGGTTTTTAATTCTTTTCTGCAGTATATCTAAAGAATGACCTTTGAAAAATCAGCTGCTAACTTGTTAGAATAAAAGTAACAGATAATTGATTACACGATTAATTGCTGCTGCCGAATTCTCGTGGGTAAACGATGTCGACACTTGTGCAACGTACTTATTTAAACATACGTTGCAAAATTAACAGCATCTCGTTGTAAAATGTAATCGGCACTAATTGCATTTTATTCTCTAATGACTTAATTAATCGAGTTATGCCTTAAATATTAAAGAAAAAAATCAGCCTATATCTGTCTTGTAATATTATGATTTAAAGCTTATGCAAGTTGGAAATAATTGGCGGAAATTATACTCGCCAAGGGGTCAGGCAATCTTGTGTATATTTAGGTATTAACTTTTTTGTAACGTGCGAGGCTCACTGTTTGTTGCGAATACACGTGCATGGCGAACATTAACGTATCGATTTTTAATCTTATCTATAAGCTAATATATACTACCTTTGCGCTAGTTTATTTTTGGTTATAGTATCGTTTCATAATGGAACTTTGTACAATTTTAATCATACTTAAAAACATATGAAAGCCATAATATTTCATGAATAAGGATGTTGCAAGTCGTTTTTTTACAATTTTACGCTTATACATAGATGTTAACAGAAAAGAAAAGCAGCGAGTTTAGTGCGCAGAAGAAAGTGTTTTGAAATAATAGCTGACAATGTAATTGACGCAGGCTGAAAGAAGTGGCAAATAAAGTGAAAATAAAAGATGAATAATGATGCCTCGAGCAAAGTGACAAGTGTTAAAAATGACAAATTCTTGGTGAATCGTGACAACAATAAGCTGTGACAAGAATAATGATCAAGTTTAACATTCATCGATACAGACTAGGTCAAATTGTCAATTATTTTGCACCGAAAAACTAAGCGCCGAATGCAACGTAAATATATAAAATTGATCACAGGCCTATAGAGCTGTTGAAGCTCTCGGCCATTCCTAAGAATCCAGCAATCCTGAACGGTAAGCTCCACAGGCGTCATACGACGCTCAGTTTATTAGCTGGTGCGGGCGGCAAAATGAGTCCGAAGGGCCCAGCTGTGGACCAGAGCAAGTTGGAAGTGAGGGTGTCGTACGTGGCAACTCCTGGTGGCGAGCCTCAAGGCATACGGGTCCGGATCCCCGAGCCCAAGATAGACTGCTACGCGCGCTCTGTCACGGAAAAGGACTATTATCGTAAAAGCTCGTCCCTGGACCGGAGGGATAGGTACACGACCATGAGCGCGGCCGACATGAAGAAAGGCCTGCAGGACAACAGGCGGAATCCTATGCTGGACGGGAAGAGCAGGTTTGGAACGTGCGGCGATTTAATTGTCGCAGTCGGATGGCCTTCACTCTGGTCTGTTATTTATGTGACGTGTGTGAATCAGGTACACAACCATACCCGGTGCAGAACTTCGACGAAGCTTGACGATAGGCAAATGCGCGCTGGACGATGGCCTGGATCTCTCGTTGGTACCGTGGCCCGGCATGAAGCAGGCCTGCGTTCGGGTCGTGCATCTTTATTGCAAGGTCTTTGAACAGCTCGAATTGTTTGAGCTCATAGTTAGGTAATATTGCATTTGTGTGGAGTTTGGCTTTTTTCCGTTCCTTTTAACTTAATGCATTTGATTTTTTGTCCTTTTCACACTCACTGGAGTATGTTTTTTTTTCGATTTTGGTTAATAAAATTATTGGTACTCAAAGTAACTTTCTCTCTCTTTCTCTATCCCTTTGACCCTGAAATATTTAAGCAGATTTTTTTTCTTCCTTCACATTAAATTTTTGTTGCATTCAAGTACCGTATAAACACGTCAGCATGAGTGCTTCTCAGGAGCCCCGAGCTTTCACTCTTTTTGCTCTTGCGTCTGTTATGAAAAAGAGTCAATGTTTTCTTTTACATTTTTGGATGTTGAGCATACTTTTGATATGTATATTAAGATTCGTATGTGGGTTTGCGTGTGTCGAAGATTTATGCAGTGTTCAGTATGCAGTTTTTAAACGTTTTATTGCCCGTATATGCTTTTGATTTCCAAAAACAACATTTCATCTCAATTAAAACATGCTTCATAAAGTAAATTATTTATATGTTCAAAAATTGACTGCAACTTAATTCGATAAAATTCCATATTTTATGCATCGGAATAGTTTGCTGACTATTTTTTTAACCTTCGACAGAACGTGCGTCTACAGTCAGCTCGCGATCTCATTAGCGTTCGAAAGTATATGCAAACCGTATAACGTATCCTTAATGCGGCATTGCACTTTGATGCGAGAACGCGTAATTAATTTAATATGTATAAGGCTTGATGAAAAAATTTATTTGGGCGTTCGTTTCGCGTGCCGTCGATCTGACGAGGCCGTAGATTTACTAACACTGAGGTACTTAAACTTTCTTGCTTTTTCCGATACACAATGCCACGTGCTCCGACGATTCAAGTGTCTCGTTAAAAAAATATTCGTAATGTGCAACCCTCGAATTCGCCGTTTTCTAGCGGGAGAAAATTCTTGAAATAACGATCTCAAAAATTGTACTGGCTGTTTTGTTCTTACATTAAATGTGCACTTTTAATTTAACTTAAACTATAAAAAAATTAGTTACATTAGTTCAATGGCTCATTTAAAAAAAGTGGGAGACTAAAGTCACACGTCATACGCTCGTTTTTACGTACATATAAAACTCAAAATTCAAATCTTTTGGTGGATATAGCCAAAGATATTAGACTGCTCGCAAAACGGTAATGACGTTAGTTTTAGATTTTTATCACGCTTTTAATGCAGTCATGAATTCGCACGCACGATCTGTTTTCATTGATGCACAAATATATTTTCTTTTGCTGGCGCGCACATGTTTCCAGCGTGTATCTTTATCGTTTTAAAACAAACGTCTGCTACCTATACAGTTTACAAGTTGTTCATAATCCTCCTGGGAGAAAAAAGAGTCATCAATGAGCACTGATAAATATATTTATAAACTCGGGAGTCTTTGTCTCCGTGAAATTTTGAGCTTGCCAGATTCTTTGGATTAAAGAAAAAGATGACGATTTCAATTCACTTATACAAATCATAACAATAGTTTATTTGCTTTTATTTTTCATTCAAGATTTTTTTGTGGAATTTTTTGTTAAAACGCTGACCTTTCAATCAAATCAAATAGCACAATACAATATTTCTTGATAATTCATTAAGACGCGTTGAAATATACGGTAGAATTAATATGATTCGTTTATGAAAAAAATTTCAATCTGATATCTGGGGCATATCATGAACAATTACTTGGTAGTAACATTAAAAATTCCCCCTTCGTATGTTGACAAAAAAAAAAGATGAAGAACGTCACGCTAGCGCAACCTTGAAGTTTTATACATCGAAGCAAGCGAGGGTGCGGTCGATGGAATAAAATATTATATTTAATAGTTATTGGAAGGCTTCGTGTAGCGATGAATCTCGTGATGAATCGTTGATCAAGTGATTTGCAGCCTCTTATCATCGCATAATTTCATTTTAAACATATTACCATAGTACAAGTGTTTTCACATACGTACATCTGAATTTTTAATTCGACCTGTTAGCAAAAATATATCTTGATCATTTTGATATGAGTTACTTACTTGCAATAACAAATATTTATTTATTTTTGTATACCAAAAAACGATTTTTTTAAAAAAATTGAAACGATAAATACTCAATACTAAGAATCAATTTTTATTTTTTCAGAAAAAATTGTAGCAATTGTAAGTGCCCAAGGGAAGCCCACGATGTCTGCCACCATGAATGGGTGTCGGTACGAGCGAGACTGGGGCTCAAAGCTGACGAGACTCCAGAACCCGCCTGTTTCGACCCTCGTGACGCCGGGCTTGCATGGGCTCCGCCTGGTTTACCCTTACACAAAGTAAGTGCATGGCTTATATTCACCTTTGCACAATATTTCGTATGAAGAGTTTCTTTTTTCGTGAAAAAGTACGGAGCTTTTTAAATAAAGGATTCAACCCTTGCACTTTGCTTCAAGTGAAATTTCGTTGAGTCGTATATTTTAAAGGGTGAAAAGTTCTGGCTTTTTGAGACGATCTCTTCTATAAGATTTTATGGAAACTTTTCCAACTGAATATGGTTTTAATGATAGCGTTGAAAAAATATTTTTAAAATTAATTTATTTGTTTATGTTCATACGAAAACTTTCATACGAAAACGTTTCATAAATAAGCAGTAAGTCGTTATATTGTTGTTGGTATTTATTGTTCAATAATATTAAATTAAATCAAAGACAATAGCACTTTTGCATCTCTAATTATAAAAGATTAATAAAAACATTAAAGTTGCATCTATTCATTTAGTTTTGAACATGTAGGCAGCAGAATGACGTAAGCTAAAAGCTCAATGATTTTATTATTGTGTTCTTTCATACCAGTTATATTCATATAAATTTGATAAATATAGAGAAAATAGTATTGAAATGAGAATTCGCAGCAAACGAGCTGAGCGCGTACCTTTGGCTCGATGCCCAATGGTGTCAATATTTTTGGAAAATCGTCACTTTGAGCGTTACATCTTCAAACGCTTCAAGCTCTAGGGTCTCGATTTTTCACTAGGGCATTGAAAGTACTTTTTTGAAGCAAATGTTTTTAAGGTGGGATGGAATTATAAGTTTTGTAATTGCTTTGATAGGTCGAGGAGTACTTTTCGATGCTGCCTGAGATCTCGGTCCCGCGCCTCGGGATGCCAGGCGAGCGTCACCGCGACCGGGAACTGGCGCGACAGCTGCCAAAACAGGACTTGGCGAGGGTCTACTGTCGACACCTCGATCAGCAACATTCCCAGAGCGCTGACGACTTCATGGCTGCACGCAATGAGATTGCCCTCGACATCGCCAGCGTTCAAGAGGTCTTCGACAAGGACGCGGTAGGTGGATTTAAATCACGCATTGACAAAGAACATCGATGAGAAGTGAATCGATCATTTTAAAACGGATATTGTTATCTCGTGATGATTTGGAACGTAAAAATATGTCCACCTCGAATGAGCAGCGGCAGGAGCAATCGTTGAACTTGACTTAATCTTTTCGCGTCTAATTTTATAGCGATACAGACGTCATTGTGCTTTCGAGACAAGATAAACGCGTTGCTCAAACAAAGATCGTACTTCAGATTTTATTTAAATTATAATTCTGTTGTCAAGTCGTGTAGCTTACCAATTAGGAGAAATTTCGATCCTCACTGACAGAATTTCATCGTTTATATGACTTTTAAATTATTGTCAAATATTTATATTACGCTACGTTAGTAAAAACTTGTTATATTTCAGTAAATTTATTTTAAGTAAAGTTACAATTTTTCTGATGTACTGTTTTCCCATAAAATCATAAACATCATTGTGTTTGTACCGAATTGAAAAATATCGCATATTGGTTAAAAAATTCAAAGTAATTATATCAGTAAATTTTTAAAGAGTCGAAAATTTACATTTATGGTACATTTCAGAGCTGCGGGGCATGCAATGAGTCTTTGAAATACAAAAGCCTCTCTGTTTCGGCGAGCAAAGTGGGACAGTTGTATCATCCAAAGTGTTTCAAATGTATACAGTGCAAAGAATTGCTGGTCGATCTTGCTTATTGTGTTCACGACGATGGGCTTTACTGTGAGAGACATTACGCCGAACAGCTGAAGCCGAGATGTGCAGCTTGCGATGAGGTGAGTTTTTACTTTTCGATCGTCTTGATAAAATAAATTTTAAAATTGAGAGAATATCTTCATTACCGACGGTTGTACATTAAGTTTTGGAAAGTAACATATCATGTGTCGATAATTTTACCGTCTTTCTTACTGACGCTTCTTTTGCGAGTTTGATCTTTAACCGTTATTACTCAATGGAGCTGTAATAGTCAATTATCGGATTCTTTTTACCTTTACATACAGTCAAGGACAAATTGAAATTTTATCCCCTTAAAAAATGTGACATATGTGTGATAACACAAATAACAATTAATTCCTGCCATATTGCTCTCATTTTAAAATTCCATATCTAAAAATGTAATTTAGGTTGTTTCCAAAAATACTTACTAAAATTTCAAAAATAAATCACATTATACTTCTTTTATCGCTTGAAAAAAACGAGTTGAGTGTAATTGACGTTTTCACAGAAAAAAATAATATAATTCACTTGTATTATTACAATGTACACGTAAAATTACATAATATACACGACAAATCGACCACCTGTAGTGTTTATATATACATGTCCTTTATTTCAGCGTAGCATTTCGAATTTGATTCCATAGACGATAGACGGCAGACGGTTTTGAGGTATATTAGGCCTATTAATCGCCGTGAGCAGTCATATGAAAGTTCTTAATTGTCAACGTCTTGTCTCACACGGTATTTTCGAAAGAATAATATGCTATGTAGATTTAGCGCTGGCTGAAATATAACTGGCTCTCAGCGGAGAATAGACTGAATGTAAAGCGCACACATCTCTGTTTGAAGCATCAATCTTGAAGCCACGAAATTAGGTTTTAATAAATTAGCATCATTTTTATACATTGGGATTCCACCGTGTTTTTTACTCAATTCGATACATTTGATACGGTCATTGAATGTGATCGTAATTAAATGAATGCATCCGAAGATGCAGAGCTTTTTGGCCGAGTTGATTTGAACTCATCTCATTACAGAGGTCACATTAACTCACCAATGGACCGCATGATGAGTCACAATATCGACATTGAAAGTAGTATAAACACGGGGTGATCTACTTAAATTTCGCTATTCGTTCCGATTTCATAGAGCTTACGTCATCGTGCTCACGGCGTAGAGCAAAAGCCTCGTAGCCGTGGGTTTATAATGTTGTAAAATTTGCGAGCGCGACGCTCAGCGTCATTCATCGATGCGCGAAATCTGGCAATTTTGGCGCGTTTTCGGCATGGTTTACGTGTCGCACACGCGCGCGGGGGGTAAGAAGATATTTTCGAATTGGCGGATTTTCTCGATGCACTTCTGCATCGCTGAATATGCATGAGCACACATGGCAGCACTTATATACACAAATCGTTTACAGCAGAACAAAATTCTATTTTGAATTGGGCAATCGGATATTGGCTCCCACCACCGGCAGCGACACTTTGTATATGATTTCTAGCAAGCTTAGCATGTCCAGGCCTACCTCGAAGGCACTCAGGCCTTTTATTAGTCAGTCATTGGGTGGTTAGACGAAAACTTAACTAGACGTTTTTGATGAAAAAGCGAAATTTTCGATTTCTCCGACACTCGAAATCAACTCAAGAGTTGTATAAGGTGCGAATGTGTAGAGAATTTGAGCTCTCAGTGCGGGTAGGCAATAGTAGAACGGTTCCGAGTCGTGGTAAGTGAACGTTGATTGTTACTTAAAGTTCGCTCCGATGTGATGATTATTGTTCTTTCTTAAATATGTATGACACATCTTCGGCTGCATGTGAAATACGTATACAAGTATTTTCTACACGTTACAGCTGTGTATCTTGTTTATTACACTTCTCACAAAATATTTTCATATTTTTAGCATAATAGCTCGCGTGGGAGCAAATTTTCAAGATTGATCACTGCTCTTGTTGTTTTTGAGACGCTTCCCAAACGTGGATGTTCACAAAAAATTGGTAATTTTTCATCGAAGCCTTAGGTCCTTTTTATTGACGATGATCGTTAAAATGAAGATAATAGCACTAAACGCTATTAATTATGATACCATCTGGATACTTCATGACTTTGTGCCTTTTGTATTGTAAATCTTAATGAATGTGCTGATTTTTTCTAATGATATTAGAGATTGTTCAATTACTCGTAATTAATTGTGTACTTCTGCACTCGATTATAATTTCTCGAATAAGTTATTTTCAATTCAGACGCAAGAACAATAGGTAGATTAGTATATAATTCAATTGCAAATTTCGCAATTTTAAGTAATAGCAGTTTTATTTTTTTCGTCAAACTTTGAGCACCACAACTCTACCTATTTTTGGAGATAATTCACAAGTTTTTTAAAAAGTTTCTCTTACTTTTTCGATCTTTAATACATTGAGAAGAATTCAATATTTTTTTATTATTCAAAATATTGGAAAAAATCTTGATGCTTTATTTATTGCATGTACAAAATAAGTCGCGTCAGATCAAGCAAAAGATGAAGATTTTAATGCTATTTTTCATTCTACTTGCTACAACAAAAACGTGTACAGAACTAATTGCAGTTAGTTATTTTGAAACGTTCTGCATGAGCAGTATAATGAGACAAATGACGACATAAGAATCTAGTAGACGAAGTTTTTAATTGCGTTATGTCCCATATATAACATATAGCAATTTCGTATTTGTGCAATGTTTCTTTTCAAAATGATTGAAAAATACTGGATTCTTTTTGTAGACCGGGAGTAAAAATTTTGAAATATAACTAATCCAATATTTTTCGCAAGTATAAATTCTGAAGATGTGTAAAATCCTTGAAAATATTTAGAGAGTTTTAAAGTTGATATTTTAATAATTAAACAAATTTAAGCAATAAAATTTATTTAGTTAACCATGACAAACTTGAATAATCATTGATTTTTTGAATAAACAGAGCAGTTTTACTAAAATATACTTACTAAAAGTTGATCGATCGACGTTTTAAAAGATTTTTCTATTTTTACAAGCATAGTTGTTCATGTACAAAATTTGCCGAGTCTTATATTTTTTGTTCAGTAGCATAACGAAAGCACGGGTTTGTTTGTATAATCTATGAATAATTAGACCTTTATTACATAGCTCTGTTGTCGAGTGAAATTAAGCGATACATACCAGAATCAACACCACTGGCTATTCTTGAATTATAGCAACTTACAAATATCATACTACATTTATCAAATTTGTCATTCATCGGTTGTCGAACAAGTTATCTTATGGAAAAATTACGTAGAATCAAACACACAGAAGATTTACGAACTTATCTTTGATCGTTATAGTGGTTAGTTAAAAAAAAATTAAAGTAATATTCATCTTTCAAAGGGCCAACTATTTTTTAATGATTTATTTCTCTTTAATTGATATTTATGGATAATGTATTTCAGTAGGCTATTGGTGCTTCATGCATAAAACACAACATTCAAAGTCAATGTCAAGAAGATAGTTATTCGATTTTTAGTTTGCCCAAATGCAAAACCCAAAAGGAGATGTGAATATTGAGCTGAACAGAAATTTTTTCCATCAAAAATCCTTGAAAAAAATGCGATCTCTTCTAATTGGGGATTATTTAGGGCCTTACAATACCTTAAGGATTAAAAACTTTCCCAAAGGACGTTTTCATGTCTGAACTAATATATTAAATTTTGGAGAGACATACCCCCACCCCGTCTCTCCCACTTCTCGAAAAACTCACCAAAAAGTATAAAAATTGCTGATATTTTTAAGCGTGATGCTATTTTCAGAAAAATTTGCGATACTTCGCGTTTCTATGAGTTAATTTTAACTTTTTATTCGCGCCGAAAAATTCACACTTTTATACATACACTCATACTCGAAGAAATTCCAATTTGATGTGAATGAGAAGTGATTTGAAAATGTGGAAACACACTTGCGGGCATATTGCTAGGTTGGCGGAAATTTGAGATTTTTTAAATATAAAATGATATAGTGTCGAGTCTCGAACTTTTGCACACGGTTCATTGAGCTTTTTTTATCTGTAAATTGGCAATGCACCTTGAAAAAGTTCGCAAAGAAAACTTGGACTTGTTATCTTAAATGAGATTCAATATGAAAAGTTTTCTCAAGACGTTAGTTAATCATCAAATTTCAACATTCAAATGTATTTATTGATGCATACGTATTGCTTGGCAGGGTCGAAAGTAATGGATTGAGGCGAACCTAACTAATAAATCGACTCGAATTAAATGACGATCAGATCAGGTTATTGCTCTTTGGCATTTTTACATAATGATGATGATACATCGAAAATTTTGTACAGAGCTTTTAATTGTTAGTAGTAACTATAAATCATAAATTTGCTAATGTCGACAATCCTTTAGTAAGTTATAAGTATAAGTTTAGGTTGAATGTAAAAGGTCAAGATGGCTTTGGGTCGTCGCGTGTGATCCACGTCGAGTTCAGAGCAAATAAACATACCACACAGGGCAGTGGTGTATATAAGTCGGTTATTATAATCACTTTGAGCTTGTACCGAGCTTGCGCGCGTCTCGCTGAATCTAAATCGGTCGACAGAAAAGGGGCTTTCGAAATCCGGCCACAGCACAGCAGGCCTACGAGTAGACTGTACACATATACTATATATACAAGCTCGTCGCGCGTATACAGCCGACCGTGGCCACGTCCGATCATCGGACCGAAATAACGCCTATATATAAAAGTCAAACTGGCGATAACGCAAACTCAACCAATCTGAACTTTTTTTGCACAAAAAATTGTCTTGATTTCGCGCTTTCAATGGCTTTCGTGGAAACATGCTGAATTGAGTGCATGTTTGTTTTCATAATCACATGTCGACGTTTCGAAGGTGCACATTAATTTTTTCGTACTCGCTTCGTTGTTTTAGAGAAAGCAGAGTCGTACGTATCCCTTAATAATTTTTTGTGGACTATAATTTAGTTTCAAGTACAGATAATCTAATCGAATAAAACTATCAGCTTAAAAAAATTTTTTTATCATAAGTATAGAATTAACTGCAATGAAATAATTAAATTTAACGTCCTTCATCGGCCCTGTCAAGATCAACACGAGTAAACTTTACTCATTTTTCCTTTTTTCTCTCTCGCTCTTTCTTTCTATTTTCTACTTCTGCACGTACATCGTTGCAGCCTCTTCTACCATTATAAATGACGAGCGATCGGCTCGGCCAAGTGCACGTCGGGCTTAATCAAGTCCATTTCCCTTACGATCGATTCGATACCTGTTTTTCATTATTTTAAGGTCTGTACGGACTCTTTCAGGCATGACAGTAGTACAAATGATTCAGGGTATCTCGATTGATCTACTTTTAGGCTTTCCGAATCTTCGGCTTTTATAATGTAGATGCATCGGGGTATTAGAGAACGACGTATTTAGAGCTCATTTGGCCAAATAGCAACTCTCAAGTACAAATGTAGCCAGCCTGCCGCTGCAACTGCAGAATAAAGTCATCGGCAGTTTAGCAGGCTCTGCTTCGCGTCACGGAGCACCAGCCCGTTTTTCATTGTGCCGTTATACTCCCGAGCAAAATAGAAAAATAATAATAATTAAAAAAAAACGTCAAATATAGTAACGCGCGTTAATCATGTATCAAAATTTTGCCCTAAAATAGAATAAAAGTGGGTGGAGGTGTGCGCTCGCCGCTCCAGTCGACCATTCAAGTGTACGGCTAACTTTTTACGCAAACGACGAGATATGCGCCTTAATTGAATCTAATTAATGCTCAAAAATGACGATGGTGACGATCTCTTGTGCGTGCGCGTGTGCTTTACTTTTTTTTTGCATAACGTCATAATATGCAGGTGTGGCTGACGTTCGGGGAGGCTCTTGTTTGAATGTATAGAAAAATCAATAAATGGTGTTACTCGATCGATAGTAAGTCCGACCAGAAAGTGATTGTTCCGTTCGCCAAAAATTTGCTTGAAATGTGAGCACGCCAAGATAGAGACTGTGAAAGAACACCAAGTGTCATTATGGGTCTCCAGCTGTCGGTACTACTCGGTTGTATTGGCGCCGTAGAGCTGATCGCCTGCCTCAAGCACGTGACGGTTTGCGTGCTGAATGTCAATAACGAGGAGAGTTCGAGCTGCAGCATCGACTACTTTCATCGACCCAAGGTATTCGACGACGACTTTGTTTTACTCGATAAGCCTCAGCTGAACAAGAGGCCGCAGAACAAAAGCTGCAAGGAGATCGAGGCCATTCTCAAACGCAACCGCTCCGATCCGGATATTCTGTGCATAGGCCCAGTGACGGCTGATGAATATGTGCGCGTGCCCAGTCCATTGGCGTTCGGCGTGGACGACGTCAAAATCTCCGGCAAATCATCGGACGCGTGCTCGTCGCTCCTCGAATCGAGCAACGAGAGCTCCGTGATAATGTCGCGAAAATCAAACGATGCCTGCTTGACCGTACCCCCGGCGAGATGCGCGCGCTCCTCCACCGACGTCTCGTCGCTCGCCGATGACGTTGACGCGGCAGCTGCTAAAAACAAACTGGCCGTGCCAAAAAAGCTCGCGAGACGTTCAAGGACTCCCGAAGCCCGTCTAGGCTTCGACGATTATGGTCAAAATGTGGAAATAGCCGAGGAGAGTCAGCCAAAAAAAAAGTCAACGAGAACCGTCATGACCCAGTCGAAACGAACTTTTCGACCCAAGTCAGATTTGATGAAATCAGCCGAGAATCTCGCGAACTCGCGAAGGTTGACGAAGCGTCAGCGTGAACCCGAGCGCTGCAAGTCCGAGATCCAATTGAGACCGGTACGCGACGAGTGGACCAACACGTCTCCCTACAATAGCGACACCAACAGCTGCGCCGCGCTGCGCTCGACGTCCAAGCCAAACATATCGGTACTTATACAGACGAGCTTCGACGATAAAGCTCGCTACTCCGAGAGTTGTAAGGTGCAGAACGTATGTTCCAATTGCCGGTGTCAAAAGTCCCCGGCTAAACAGCCCGGGACTTGCAGCGACGTCGAAAAGAAACAAACGCCGCTCAAAGTATCGAGTTTCGAAGAGGCCTCCGACGACGATTACTGTAAAGTAGTCCAACTGATGAGAAAGAGGAAGAAAGACGCGGGAGAAAATTATGGCAAATCACCGATTGAGAGTAATGAATCCTACGATGATGAGTACTTGGATGCTAACGAAGGGGCCCCAATGTCCACCGACGCTGCCATACAGTTCAACATTCCCGATCACTCTGATAATCAATCCTTTTGGGTAGGGTAATTCAACCCTCTGGTCTGATCATGTTAGCGTAGAAACAAAATCCGATGTATAACGGGAGTAGATATAAATGCTATATAGACGCATGAATGAAAAATAGATAATATAGCCGTAGTGGAATAGTACTTGTTTGTGTATGTGCGTGAACCTGCGTTGTAATACATAATAAATGTGATTAAATACGTTGCATTGGAATTTTTACAGCACTTGCTTATAGCGCATGTTTTTCCCCTCATTTTACTAAAGCTGCATAAAAATTATACTTCTAAGATGTCAATGAACATTAATTTCTATCGCATAATATTTCATCTTAAAACTAAGATTAATGAATAATAAATGAAATTATATAGCTAAAGGCAAATTAAACGTATCATTTAAAGTTATGAACTAAAACATTGTATAATTGACGCACCCAATGTCAGTAAAGCATGAGAATATAGTTTGACTTGAAATTATTTAGATAGATTTTCATGAATTTTCACAAATTCTTTGGCCAAGCTAGCAAAACATTCTTCTGATATTTGTGCTGAAGCGTAAAAGAGATTTTATGTAAAATTTTGTAAATTATAAATCATTCGGTTGAGAGCGGTCTTATAAAAGTTCTATACATTAAATGGAGTAATATTCATAATCAAGCGCTAACGTCATTGAAAAACTATTCATCGCCGAATAAAAAAAATGAATAACATAATTTTCAATTAATTGCGCCACGCCTTTACAAAACGTCAATTCGTTATCAGTGGATGCTCGATTATAAGGTTTTGGTACAAAAAGTGACCTCGATAAAGAATCTCTCGCAATCGAAGCTTTGTAGCAATCTCGTGCGGTGGGCGCGTAAGCGTAACGCGTGCGTTCATTGGTGTCGTGTGCCACTCGCGTGCGTGCGTCGCGTCTCCAAAAATATCAATCTCAAGCTCCTTACCCGTGATCTTGTTGTGCGGCTGCGAGATCGATATGAACGCACCTCTCGGCTGATCGACAAGTCGTGTTCAACATATTTTTCAATCTAAAAGCTCTTTTATAGAAAATACTTTTGCAGCTGATCGATTAGAATTTCACGGGAGATGTGAATTGAACAAACACACGGAAGGACTTCTCGATTACCCAGCATCATTTAGATAAAAATGATTTTCGTTCTTGTAATTTAAACGGGTTCGAAATACTTAGTTTCACTAACCTCTTTAAGCCAATTGCGTAGCTAAAAAATACCCGTTGGAAGTCTAGTTTAGCTGCCCTTGGCACCAAACGTTATGTTTCCGTGGCACTTCGACAGTTCTTCCAAGTTATCAATTATAAAAGTAAAATCTAGGTGAAACGTCAAGACGTTACTCTAGCTTGACATTATGATAAACGTCGTTTTTCCATTTAATTAAGAATTAGTGAAAATCGTAGGATCAAGTAACTTCTCAGCTTAGATTTTAAAAGCCTCGCGAGTAAGATTTTTACGAGAAAATCGTTTTCAAATATAGACGATGTCTCGTATATTTTTCGTCTTGCGACTGCCTCTTTCTTGAACGCGAATTTCAAATTTCTGTCTTTGACGAATGAAAAACGTCATGACTCGTAAACATCTTTATAAAATGAACATTTTTTCACTTTATTCCCGTGGAAAATTATTATTGGCGATGCGAATCCGAGCATTCCTAACCCAATTTGTTCGCGTGGACTGGAAGACACTTGCACACGACCCGACTTTCCTTAACTTATTCGATTTTGACCGTACTCCGCAGATTCTATTTTTCTGTGGGAACCACCTGTATTTGGCCCGATGTCGTTAGATATTTCGACTATTTCTCTCTCTCTCTCTCTCTCTTGCTCTCTCTTATTTGCTCTCCCTCTTTCTCCCTTTTTTTGGTATTTTAAATTTATTTAGTTGAACACTTTTAAATGCTTTGTTTATTTAATCTAATTATTGTCTACGTTGTTTTCAATACATTTTACTGAATATTAACTAAAATATTTATTTAACATTACAATTATCATCGATGGGTGTATCTATGTGATATTTAAAACTATTAGTACAAATATTTGCCCAAGAAATTTAGGTGAATTTTCATGAAATGAAATATACATAAAAAGTTTTTAGTTTGAGAAAAGCTCAATTTAAACGTTGTTAAAAGTTCGATAAAAGTTCGTAAATCAAATCAATTTATGCGTTTAATAAAACCAATGTATTAATGGCTCGATGAGGAATAACGAGAGATTATAGCAATATGTGTCAAATAAAAAAGTATGCAAAATTACAATTTAAGTTGAAAAGTGCCTAGAGTAGAGCGCGAATTCCAAAAATATAACGCTGTTCCAACGATCAAAGGCGACGGGCGCGTGGGGGCCACGCGCTATATCGTCGAACTTGCGGAAAAGTTATACGCGAAAGCTCCGACTGCACACGGCACGCTCGAACACATCGATAAAAGTTAAAACTCTCGCGTGCCAGACCGCACATGTCTGCGTAAGCGCGCGCGTATCTGTGTGCGTATGACACGATGATGATCACGACGATGATGATGATGATTATGAAGATGACGAGCTCTGGTCCAAAATAACAATATTACCGAATCATGAGCATCGATACTATGATGTAATATTGTTATAGCGGTTTCTATAGTTTTTTTCTCGTGTTAGGCTTGAGATGTTTTGTATAAATTTTTTTTACCTTATCCATGCGAAAAGCAAAACGCGTTAGCCGTTTTTATGACTCAGACAATTAGGAACACGCCAAACTTCATTTTTAAAGTTCGATCAAGATGATGTTTTATGGATTCACATCCGGAAAATCAATCGAAATTAGATATTTTGATAAGTCGTTATTTTCGTCCGCTCAAAAACATGTTTTCATTTTCTTTGCTTTTCTAGATTCGCAAATAATTCATCAGTTTCTACATGTATTCAAAATGTTTGCCGAAAGCGCGCATGTGTAATGATCAATGGATTCGAGTCGTGAATATCGTTTGTTTTATGTACATCACATTTACACAGCACACGCAGCGTTTCCTGCTATTTAAAATGCAAGTTCATACTGTTTATTTTGCCAAATAGTTAATGGTCGCGAACGTAGTTACAAACAAATTTGTGAATTTAAAATTTTAGTTTTGCGGAAAGAAAGTCAGAAATTAAACTTGGCGCATTAGACTTGTTCATTATTACTTTTTGGATCTGAGAACACATTGAATTAAACAAGAGTATGCATTCAGATTCAATATATCTTACTCATGAGGAAAGAGAGAATTGTAAAAAAATGGTCCAATTGTTCACACTCAGAAATTTAATGAAATAACAAAACAGAAATTTAATGTGTTGGATCGAAAACTCAAATGGTCTAAAGTGAGATTGAATTTTCTATATTTTTCACTATTCGACGTAATTTGGTAAATGTTGGAAATCGTCGCATTCTAGTAAATTAAGCTTTAAAAAAAGTCGAATGCTCGTTCTTACACCAGCTGGGAAACTTTAGTTTAAGAACACATGGTGTGCTTTTCGACAAGCATTATTAGAACTTGAAAACGTCAAAAAAGTTTTATCTGAATGTCTATTTTCTTGGGGTGGCGCCTGCAAGCGAAAAATGTCCATAAAAATAATAACTGCGGCTGTAAAGAATCGGGTAAAAAGAAAATGAAAAGATGAAGAAGATGAAGAAGATGAAGAAGATGAAGAAGACGAAGAAGACGAAGAACAAGAGGAAGTAGTGAATTGTAGAAGGGATAGAGGCGAGTTTGCAGCACAGATACGTCTTGTGTGTACTTTTACAATGTGCAAAAGCAAGACAGAATGGCGAACACATGGAGGGGAGATATAGAGAGTGAGAGTTTGCTCACTCTTTCTCTCTCTCTCTTTCTCTCTCGTTCTGGAGAGGAGATTCTGTATTATATGCGTGTGTATGCGTATTCAGCGGTTCGCCAAAAATAACTCTCTTTCTCTCTCTTTTGCTCCAAGTCCGAGTAAGAACAGCCTATGGAGATGACGACCCAGAAGAAATCCTAGATCGTCGTCAGTCAGTCGACAATCGTCGAGAAAGCAACGTGCGCGACACGCAGAGGCAGACGATAATTCAAATTGTGTACACCGCCAGCCACGGTGTTGTTTGTATAGAATAAAGCGAGCGAAGGACAGAGTAATATCGTCTCATTATGGCGGACGTAGACAGCAGTGTAGTGTTCACGACGAGCAGTACCGAGCGCAAAACGCGAAAAGTGAAGAAGACGACCAAGCGCAGGGAGAGCAGCGACCAGAATGCCTCCGAGGTCACGATCACGGAGCTCGACACTACCCAATCGAGCAATAACAATAATCAGCACGTCAGCGGCGCCATCGACGAGTATGTGCTGGCTGGGATATTCCAATGCTGCTGCTTCTCCTTCTTATTTTTCAATAAATTATTCACTTTTTATTTGATGATGGTTTTGTTTATGAGTTTGTTCCGCGGTTTTATTAAGGTGTCACGCGTTAGAGACAGAGAAAAAGAGAGGAAAAAAATGGCACGCGACTCGGAGCCGCATGATTTTTTAAATGGCCCGCCTGATTAAGGTAGGCGCGCTATCATTCGATTCATCGCGGACACTCGTTAATGGATGTTTCGTGCGTGCTTTTAGTGAACGTCTGAGAAATGAAAATTAAAGTGACTTTTTTCATAAGAGTGCTAAATTTCTTGTAAAAAAGTGTGTCTCGTTCAAGTGCATTATAATGTACAACAACATAAAAGTACACATGAATTTTGATTCAACTAAATTGATAAAAGAAGAGTAATTTTATACCGATAAAATACTCTGGCCAATAAAATCGCCTGTAAAAGTATATCATTTACAAAAAATTTACAAAGCATCATCAAAATAAAAGGGTCAAAAAACATGTAGAAAAACTTTGAGAACAATGTTTTTACACATCATTAAAAAGTTGTTTGAACCCCACTCCTTTTCGCGAGCATGTAGCACTTGTTGAAAAAAACTAATTATAATAGTACAGTAGGCGAAACATTATTAGTAGCTCATTTTAATGATTGAGGCACAAATATATTTTCGCTGAATATTCATTTTACATGTCAAATAATAAAACAAGCTCAGCCAGCACATACACAGCACTAAACTAAGGTACATACTTCAAGACAATGTTATGATATATATTTGAATCAACTCTACAATGGCCACTCCGTATATACTAAAAAATATAAATTGCAAAGAATGTCTTTCATAATTACTTGACCACTGAACCTACAAATGCATCCAAGTAACCATGCAATAAAATTACGATTTAGTTCAAGCTTGTGAAAAGAAGTTTAACTTCATAATTATATTTTTTAATATTATAGACGAAATGTGATTTTTTTGCAACTATTTCACTACTTAAGTGATCTTGGATAAACTTGTCAAAACATAAAATCAAAAGTCAGTTATACTAGTACCACGATCAAATATGAACAAAAAATATTTAAGTCAACTATGCATGCAAGTATGAAGCACTGACCAAGTTTACAGAAAACAATGTTGTACTAAATAATTGCATTATATACAAATTCCACCAGTATCTAATGATGTTATACTGGTTTCATCAATATGTAAATATATGTCACCTCCTTAATTTTGCCCCTCAATAATTGGTGTGTCCCCTTTCAATAAAAATGTCCTCGTAAAAAATTGACAAGATTAAAGTTCCGGTAAGCCGGGCAACTTTCATGAAAGTCCATCTCGAGAGCGAGTATTTGTCCCCCTTTATGCAATGGTTGAATTAGCATTTGAGTAATTAATGGTCGTTTTTACAGTTGATTTTCAGTGGCGAGTACACGAAAGCAATGAACAAGGACTGGCATAGTGGCCACTTCTGCTGCTGGCAGTGCGACGAATCGCTGACAGGTCAGCGTTACGTCCTGAGAGACGAGCATCCCTACTGCATCAAGTGCTACGAGAGCGTATTCGCCAACAATTGCGAGGAGTGCCACAAAATCATTGGCATTGACTCTAAGGTACGATTGCTCTTGTTTCCATCTTTTTTTCTTCGCCCGTGGCTTAATTCCTCGTGCCTAAGAGTATTTTTAAAAACGATGATACGTGTTACGCGTTCGCGCGAATAACATTGTAACGTAATCCATGGACTGTTTATTATTTCTGGCTCAGCCGTATGGCGGCTGTACGCCGGCCCGTGTCGCCAGCTTTATGCCAGCCGTCGAACTTTCGAGTGTCCCTCTTTTCTTCGGGCTATATGCGAGTATGCACACTTATGATTTTCAAGCTTGCGAAGCTGCACGCGCGCCATGCTCCGAAATCCAAGAATAGCGGAAAGTCGCGCCGACTATTCTCGACGTGCGTGCGCTCGCGACGCTGATCCAGCGATCTCGTTTTTCTATCTGAACGATACTCTCCGCAAGCCGCTCTTGATCATCATTTTCCAACTATTAAATAAATTCTTATTCAAATTCATATCCTACAAAGTTTTTTCTACATTAAAGCATCTTATGTGGATTATTTGAATTGTTAGCGGATTTTTAGTTTATCATAAGTGAGCTTCGACAACAATCTTTTTCAAACCAAACTTCAAAGCATTTATCTGGAAATATCAAATTGATTTACACAAATTAGAGATAACTCTTATGTAGTTCAGTTCAACATTTTCAGTAATTCGCGAAATGTCGTGCCAGTTATAAGAACATCCATATGCTCATTCCTAGAAATAGCATTCCTGTACTCGTAGCCGCATTTGACTTGATAATTTTTTCGCAAACTTTATACTATTTTCGTGAAACTTGTACTCTAATAAAAATCGAATACTTGTAAATTGCCAAAAAATGTAACTGCTGCACTAAAATATTTCAGCTCGTTTTGAAATAATTTCAAAAACAAACTATTGAAAAGGTTTTTATTGTAGAAACGTGTTACCAATATTTTATTTCTAAAATTAATACTGTGAGTACCTACTTCCGATCTCTATTATAAAAGTAAATACGATCACGTCGGAAATTTTTGGAAAAACGTGTGCGAAAAAGGTTTCGTTCTAAATTCTTTCACATTTTTTCAGACTCTTAAAATTACAAAATTCTAATATGTATTACACAGGATTTGTCATACAAAGATAAGCATTGGCACGAGGCTTGCTTTCTCTGCAGTAGGTGCAGAGCATCTTTGGTGGACAAACAGTTTGGCAGTAAAGTAGATAAGATTTATTGTGGCAACTGCTATGACTCTCAATTTGCGAGCCGCTGCGATGGATGCGGTGATGTTTTCCGTGCTGGTACGTATTTATTATTCAATGTAATATTTTTCAAAATCAAAAGTATATATCTATTTTGTTCGTTGCGTTACTGTGTGATATGCATTTAGCTGAATATTGTCAAATTATAAAAAGTAACATGAATTATACAACTATGATGTGGGTACTAAATTATACTTATTATCCACTCAAGGTCACTCTAGTTACCTAATGAAAGAAATGTTATTATTTTCTATAAAATGATAAATTGTGTACAAATATATTCTGATGAGTAAAACGTACCCAATTAATACAGCTTTTTTTGAATGTCTTGATGTACAAGAGACATTTTGTTAATGTGCGCAGAAATATAAAGGTCCCTGAAATTGATGTGTCTCTGATAGATGCCTGATTCTTCTACGTAAAGTTTCATTATTACTATTATTAAAAATCTTTTTATTCATTTCTCATCTTGAAGAAACACGGAGTGCTTGAATTGTGAAACATTTTATGGAACTAATTTATTTTAAAACTAGAAACGAGCACAATGATGATATGAGATTGAAAAATGCCACACCTGTACGAAGTCAAAATTGTAACTATCAAACATTAAAATGCTTGCGCGCACCAAAAGTATTTGAGACTCGAAGAGAGTGCTTACATCAAATGTATTTGAAAATAATCAATACTGCCCGTAATTTAATTAATTTTTTGGCAATTTCTTGAAAGAAAAATAATCTTCTTTAAAATCATATTAAAGTATTAAATAATTTTCAAATCTATTACCTGGAAAATGACATCTGATCTGTTTATGTTTTTGAAAAGGTGCTTTGATTAATTGGGTAAATGGAGAAATTCACAAAATGATAATCTTTTGTCTGCCGCGTGAACGTGAAGTGTGTTAAAATGTGTATCATAAATATTCAAGAGAGTATCTCGAATTTTACACGTGCGCACAAAATATGGTTCACGAATTCAGCGTCCGTTTCCGCAAAATTAAATAAGCTTCAAAATTACCTATCAGAACGCTAATTAAACGAAGGTTATACAATATGTGGGTGCGCTGATATTGCGTACTAAAATAATTAATACGAGAAAAAAAGACCGCGAGGTTCAATAAAATTTTGTTCAAATATATCAGTTGGATTAATTGATTAATCCCAGTTCATCGGCCATAAGTATGACACAATTGTTTCCCCGCTCGTATTTCACCATTAAAACAAAAACAGCTTGGCCTTCAGCTCTATTACATTTCATTAGATAATCGATAAATTGTCTTTCAATGAACTTGAGCACCTCCAAATACGGACTATCGAATGCCCATTTTAAAAATTACTTCTACGTTGGCTCCCCCCTTCAATTAATCGGTGGTAGGAGTCGGGTGATTTTATTAGACGGATAAACGCTTTTTACATGGTAAATTAAAGGCAACTTGTTTTTGTTGTACCCTCTTCTCATCCCGGAAGTTTTAATGTAGTCGAAGGAGTAGGATCGCATACAAAGAGAACTGGAAGCCTATGAGGCAATGGTTGTTTGGATAAGATACACAGTGTTTCGCGCGACTCCAGACCAATAGCTCGATTCGAACGAATAATAAGCTGCACTGAAGCTCCAAGTGTAGACTTGACTTGTTAGTTCAAATTTTCAAGTGTCGTGAATTTGCCGTAATACTTTAAAAGAATTAAGTTTTAAAAATCATGGCATGGATCACGAGTCCCCGACCGCGCGTTACCGTGGTCGATAGTCTAAACGATCGGCTGACAAATCGCCTGAAAATCCGCTCGCCAACGCCGACGATCAAGCGGCCGATCTATCAACACTTGCATCATCATCACTGTTCTGGCTGCAGCGAGCGTAAATTGAATTTCGCCCGCCAAAGCGGCAGCGAAACGGACATCGCCGTTATTAGCACGATTCCGCTGCAGGGCGATGCTCTGTTTCGCTGCAGCAAGGGTATCTTCTGTCGCATGGGTGATTGGAGATACGCCGAGCCAGGTGATTTTTATCTTCGATCCAGCTCCTATAACCTTCGTTTATAAATATCTTTCCTAAAATAGTATGCCAGTAAATATTAAAGAAAATGAGAAAATCACATAGAAAACTCTCATCAACTTTTAAATTTCATTCAAATAATGTACATTTGCACCAGTACATCGGATATAATATTATCAATCGATTAATTAATAAATATAAAATTAATATAAATTGCGAAGTGAAACGTTATATTGATTATCATTGTTTTTATTAAAAGCAAACGTACTGAGTTTGACATACATCATTTAATAAATAATATAAATATAACACAATGAAAACCGATTATAAAAAGTGCATAAAATAAAGCGACTGTAGCAACGCATTGTTAACTATAAAGTCAATAAAAATTGTTTCCACTTAAATTAAAGGTACCAAAAAGATGGAGTATAAGACCAGACAATGGCACGAAAAATGCTTCTGCTGCGTCGTCTGCAAGACGCCCATCGGCACCAAGAGCTTCATCCCACGTGAGCAAGAAATCTACTGCGCTGGGTGTTATGAAGACAAATTCGCTACCCGTTGCATCAAGTGCAATAACGTAAGACAATATTTTTGGAAAATAATTTGATGACTTGGAAAAATGTAAACTAAAACTTTTTTTTCGTTTTGGCACCAGATCATCACTAGCGGAGGTGTGACATACAAGAACGAGCCATGGCACAGAGATTGCTTCACCTGCACTCACTGCAATCAATCACTCGCCGGCCAAAGATTTACATCCCGTGACGAGAAGCCCTACTGCGCCGAATGTTTCGGCGAGTTGTTCGCCAAGAGGTGTACTTCGTGCACAAAACCGATTACCGGTGAGTGACTAAAAATTTGTCCAGAGACTGGCTTTTGCTCAGTCATCTGGTTTTTTCCTTCGAATTTTAAAGTGATCACCGAATTTTTTGCTTTGACATGCACACAGGCATCGGCGGTACGCGCTTCATCTCTTTCGAAGACAGACACTGGCACAACGATTGCTTCATTTGTGCTGGATGCAAGACCTCTCTCGTGGGACGTGGATTCATCACCGACGCCGAAGACATCATCTGTCCAGAGTGCGCCAAGCAAAAACTCTCATAAATCAACCACTAAATTATGTATGATTTGAGCTAACAACAACAGGCAGTATCAACAACGATTTGAGATGATATTTTCAAAGGAACAATGTTATCATCGAATTGACACGGTTCACTAAACGTAACTCTAGCTGCGAATGATAACACTTCTTTTCCTTGAAAATAACATTTTAACCAACTTTGTCTTCTGGTGGTACATCAATTTTACTGACGATAGTCAGTTGCTTTAATAAAATCATGATGATAAAAACACCATTTAAATAATATTCTATTACTTAACAGCTCGACTGAACTTGAATTATTGCATGCAAGTTCCTTTCGAAGCCAAGCAAATGCTTTTATCAATTTTAAAGCAGGATTTCTGTTATCATTGCATTAATTCGTGCCTAAAAAGTTGTCATAAACGTTTCAGTTTAATATATAAGCAATGACAAAGTATGATTAAACGTCAATGAGATGCAATAATCAGTCAGAGTTCGTTTAGTGTCACATTAAGAAAAAATCGTTACATGAAATTAGAAAAATGTTAAAAAAACATTAAAAGTAATACATATTTACTAATTGTGCGGCTCTACTTAAAATATTGTAGAATTTTCGAACAACGAGAACTTTAATATCGCTAACGAAAAATAAAAAAGAATTAAGTTGACTAGCAACAGGTGCTGTTGCGATGTTATTATTCATTAATATATAATAATGTTGTTTTCCCGCTTTGTATACATAAATATATAGACAAAATAAAAATAATTATTTATTAATACGCGACAAAATATATACAACAGAAGTTTATAAATATCCATGTAGTTACTCTATTTTTATGTATCAACAACTAAAACGAATAAAAAATTATGCAGATATTTTCAACGCGCACAGGAATCATTTTAATGTGCGCGCAAATATACCGCGGTTGGATTGTATGGGTAATTTTCATTTTGTGGAATATGTTTATTGCTTCTATAAAAAGTGCAATGAGCCCACCTGTGTTACGCGTTGATTCTTTCAAACCTATTTTTTCGAAAGTGTTGAAGTATATTGTGTTTTTCTTTCTGATAAAAACTGCTTTATTCTTGTTGTCCAATCGGGTAGAGCATTTCGGGTAGAGCATTAGAGATGAATGAAGAAAAATTTTAATTGAACATGCGCGTGGTAGCAGGCTTCTGAATGAACAATGACCTTTCGTTAATTGCAGATTTTCAAAAAAAATTGTCTGCAACAAAACTAATGCCTTGCGAATGTAGTAAATATATAATTATGTATAACATTATCGAGAAAATATCAAGGCACTCACAGCCAATAATTGAAAAAATTATATTTTAACATGTTATAGTGGCGCACCTGATACAGGCATAATACTCATTATGTATATCTTGATGTATTGTGAGATCTTGCAAAAATAAAGTTTGTCGAGTATATGACAAGACCTATAAATTATGTTTTTAAAGACCATTGACTTAATTCTGAATATCACTTATTTATTGGTAGCATAATTTGAGACAAAAATAAATATTTATACCCCTCTGTTAATTTTACCATTCAAAGCTGCTCTTGAAAACTCAAATGTATAAGAATATAAATTAATTTTAAAAGTTCTTTTACAATCATAATTTTTACATTTTGTGGAGGCAAAGCCAATTGTAATGTTGTGGCAAATAAGTTATCAAAATTTCAATTTGGAATGGATCACTCTTATAAAAACTAAATCAAAACGTGCACAATTCAGTCAATAGAGTAAAATGATACATATGACTATTCGGAGTACTAAACGTCAAAAATCATGTGGCTACATCAAAAAGTTCGGGCTACTTGAAATAAATCGATCAACTACATTACAAAAAATTAATTTCATAAGTCATAAAAACTAATAATTATGTGAATGTAATAACGTAAATTATTTTTTCGCGATACACGAAACGAATTTTTCGTAAGATTAAAATGAAAGAATGTTGAAAAATTTTTTTATTTAAACCAGTACCATAACTGAATGTAAACATAAAATATAAATTGCACTCAGTGCAGGAATCGTGCCGTCACACGAATTATAACACGTTTATTTTTAGTGACATGACTAACATTTTTTAAGAGAGGAAATGATGGATACTCAAATTTGTGTATATATCGGATTTGACATTGTGTTTTTGTTTTGCTTCGTTTTAAAAGACACCAACAAGATATTGGATTTTTGAATTTAAAGGTTTTTTACGAATAATTATGAAATATTAAATAACGATGCCGGATAATTCTGAAAAATATTGTTTTGCTCAATTTATACAGTTGCAAAAATGTTATCTCTTTTATATCACATTTTTATTGCAAAGTGGAAATTAAGCATGTTAGAATTGTTTTCCCAATAAAATCACTTGACCATAATTCTTAACAACTAAGTACCGTAACCCTTAATATATAATTTAAATTTATGACATGATTGTTGTTAGAGGTAAAAATTTCGAAGCAGCGATAAATATAATTCGTTTTGACGAAGACTAATAGAATTACACCTTCAAAAATATAACTTCAGTAGAGTAAATTCTTATCTGGAATTCCTTTTAACAAGCTAAAATATGTTGAGGATAAAAGTATAAAAAAATTCTGAGTGCTCTACATCAGGAAAGTTAATTATCTAACGCATAATTTGAGTTTGCAAATAATATGCGTTGCGCATTATATAAATTTTCATAATTAAAAGCTTTTCGGCTATTATTAATTAAATATACTTATTTAACAAATGACCCTAACAAACTTTCTTCAACTCAGTGGTTTAAAATATACGAGACACTCCAGCGTTGATCTATGTCGGTGCGCCTTATCAGGATACAGCAAAATACATCGCACTTATTTTCCTCTTGCAGCATTATAAAGTCCTTCGTCAAGCGCTATTTAAAAGTTCACCTTGCCTCGACCATATTTAAGTTCTCATTCTTTTGCGGCGTGGAAGCATTAAAATAGCATCATCAGCTAGGTAAGTGTACTAGTTTTCCATATACGCGTATAAGTATGGTACAGCGAGACACATCTAATCCTTTGAAAGTCCTTTTAATTTTCGCTCGCGGCATCGTGGTTATCTTTTACGTCTACAAGCGGTATGCATAAGAATGCTGGGAAAAGATGAGTACATCCGACAAGTTTTAACATTTTCTGAAACGAGTAAATGCACCGTAAATGTGGATCAAGAAGGATATACAAATAATGTGATTACTCAAATGTACAAAAATGAAGCGTAATTATGAAATTATTCATTCATACAATGGAAGATTTTTCAAATAGAGTGCAATAACAGGATAAACTTATTACCATTGGCTGAGTCAGTGTGAACAACTCGCTTTCTATATAAAGCGTGAAATAATTTTTACATTAATTCTGAAAAAAAGCCTAAATCCAAACGAACAGTTACGATTGGGGCGGGTTAACATCTCAAATCGTTCGGAATTGTGTACTTCTGAAATGGTCACACGCTGAGCGTTTATATTACGCTCCAGAGAATTTCATTTTTCCAGCGACCGTCATTCGCTCGTACATACGTGCTGCAGACGAATATATGTTGTGGCTTTTCCTACGAAGCATACGGTACATGGAAATTATTGCTGGAGCTTGGTCACGTACTATTTCGTCCGTTTTGATGAATATTTGAAGCAGCTGCTGAACTGTGGATTCGATTTTATTCGCACATAAAGAGAGTCCTCACTGTGTGCGCAGCCTGCTTCTGTATTATAATATTTACCGATGCTTGGGTGCTTTTAATTGAAAAAATATCATAAATTTCGTATTTATATCTCTGAATTTTTGTGATATAGTTCTTATAGATTATATTTACCTACCTTAAAGTATAAAATTCTTGGTCGGAACTTTCCGTGCAATATACTTTTACGGACTTCCACTTTTTAGTCATATTGTATTTTTTCAAGCTCTCCTGTTAAATTTTACATGACATGCGACTGCTTGCTTAAGGGCTAAATTTAAAAAATTTTAATATTTGCAGTACTAGGATGTAAAAGCTACAAAAATGTAAAAATACCTTTGTCAATTTCTTGAATATAAAGTACTTTATCCATTTAGATATATAAAAATATTCAAATACATTGTTGTAATACTATAAACCAGCGATGCTAATTACTTTGCGCATTTAGGCTGCTTATTGACCCCCTCCCCCCTTCCTACCCCCCACCTCCCCTATAAACGTCAATTTTTTATCTATATTTTTTCTGAAGCCCTGAAGCAATTAAAAAATCTAAAAAAAATTCACAAAAATATTTTCTAACAATCTAGACAACCTTGAATTTTTTCAGATTTTTTGAGTGCTTCAGGCCTTCAGAAAAAATCATTGAAAATTTTGAAAATTCATATACGGCGTTAGGATGCAATAATCTTTTCGAAATTTTTTTCACTTTTTTATTTCATTGAAAATTGGCTTTCTTGAACAAAAAAATTACCTTTTTTGATTAATAGTTTTATTATTTTCGTTCTATTCGCGAAACGAAGCAACTTTTCAAAAAACTAATTGCACTATTAGAAAGATGAGAAAAAAATACACAAAAAACATGTATTTGTTTATTTTTATGGCGAAAGCCTAACGCATGATAAATAAAGAAACGTAAAGTGTAGCAAAAAAACAGGCCACGGCGCCCGAAAACGGCCGATCGCGTGCTCTTCTTTCCTTCACTGCTGGCCTATATCGAAAAAGTCCCTTTTTTTTAGAGTCATTTCTTATGTAAAATCGTAAGATCTTTCGATCTAGACCCTCAAAGAAACTCTAAACCTGGAGGCAAAAAAGATACAGCGTGTTTTAAGTTCAAGTTCATTTTTTGAGGTTATAGAGGCTGATTTTTGCACTTTTTACCTCACTACTAGGAAGCTGAGGAAAAAAAACATCGGAATCGCTTACCCGTGTTTTTTTCTAGATAGAATGTGAAGTCCGTACAGCGAGTCAAAAACTGCGTGATTTGGCTGTTTTGCGCGCTCGCGCACACCGCTGGGGCATTTATCGTGATTCGCCCCATGTGCAAACTCTATAATAAAAGTCTTGCGTCAAACCTTAAACGTGTATCTCAGATTTTGGTGCAGTTAGAGTAAGATAAGTGCTCGGGTATTATTTAACAAATAATCCCGGAAATAATACATATATTATATGTGTACTGAATGTATGTAAATTAAAACATTAATTTTTATATTTATCCATACATGCTAATTAAAATTATGATATTAGAAATAATGCCTAACATAAACGCTCAGCGTGATGCAACGTACGTTGCCAATAGTAAGGAGTACCAAAGGAGTTGTATTTCCAATTAATTCAGAGGAGTTCATGAATAATTTTTGACAAATTTTGATGACAAAATCATCAATCAGCAATACAAATCATAAATATGCACTAAAAAAATTTATTCACTTTTCATGAAAATAGTTAATTTTACCCCTTACAAAAAGTTGTAAGTTGATTTATTTTATGCCACGAATAAAACTTGTTGATTTTGTGAAAAGGACAAAAAACCGTAGGTCGTGCAAATTTTCTACTAGATTTTTTCCAATAACCTTTTTATTGGACGATTTTTTTAAAGTAACTTCTATCATTATCACAAGAAGGATTATAGCTAAAAATAAACCGCGCTATTCAAAATAAAAGCTGATTTGACTCAATAGGGTGTAGATATTGTTATTCGAACCCATTAAAAAGTGATTTTTTCTTGATTGATAGTCGTTAATAGGTATTAAGTGAGTAGCGAAAACTTGTTCACACTGAAAAAACAATCAATAAAGTAATGTATAACTTGAATTAAAATTTATTTGTTAACAAAAAATTGACTGTTTGATTCAACTATTTTATTAAAAGTCTTAATAATTCTCTATAAAAGGATTATTGATAAGTACGAACAGCAACCTTAAATCAAGATTGCGATACTTAAACATAGAAAACATGCGTTCCTAAATAATGAGACGTTGCTAAATATTTGCTAAAAAATAAAATTTGTTTATCTTTAATTCGACAATTTTTTATTTGTTATAGCATAATCAAGTATGCATTTTCATTTGAATAGAATCTATCCGAATAGAATTAACTTGATGTGCAGGCAAGTAGTAAAAAATATATAAATTATAAATAGTAAAATTAACTAATAAAAGTGTTAAGAGAATAAAAAAACATCATGAACATGTTCCTGGCAGAAAATGGGTACTATACTCGGGCACGAGAGAAATTGTGTAGGCCAAGCCCACTTTAATTTGCAATTTAATTAGAAAGTACATGGTGCCAGCGAAGTGAAAGAAACGGCGTCGTGATGTCGTAGAGTAAATTTTCTTTCTCTTTTACAGTGCTCGATTCTCTCTCTCTCTTTCTCTCTCTCTCTCTAGGGGGCTCCACCCCTGTTCGCTTCGTTCGCCAACCCCCCCAAAAAAAGATTATTATATTAACGAAAAATATCGAATGAAAAGTATCAATAAAAAATGTATTGAAACCACTCATGAAAAAATTTTTCTATTATCTTATTATATATGTAGGTATATAGATGTGGCGACTGACTCATAGCAGTCGCACACGTATAATTAAAAAAATCGCAATCGTTAATTGTTTTATCGTAATATTAGAGATTAAATAATAGATCGCTGATGATCAATTTAGCTGCTTCCTCTGAGACTAGCTGGTCTAACCAATAAAACCTCCGCACTAAACAAATAAAGTCTGGAAGCCCTCTTATTAGTTCCTTGGTGACCCTGACGTGATCGAACATGGTTTTGGACCGCAACGACGGATATCGTCACCTTGCTCAGCAGCAGCAACCCCAGCAACAAATCGAGCAATAACAGATCGAGCAGCAGCATCTCGAGCAACGAGCGAGCAGCGAGCTTTAAAGGACGCAGCAGTAGCAGGCATAGCCGCACCTCAACAACAGCAATAATAGTACTTTACGTTACAAGTAAGACTTTACGGCATAACACTGCATATAGCTCTGCTGTCCAGTTGAAAAAAATTGCGTGGATATCCACGTGGATCATCCACGCTGATTCCACGTGGATCATACAGGGATTCCTCGAGGATCGGACATTGATTCCACGTGGATCGAACATGGATCAAATACAGAGTCCATGTACGTAATCCTCCTGGATTTGCGCGGAAATCCTCATTGATTTTCGATCGATCCACGAGGATTTCCGCGTAAATCCTCGTTGGTTCTCGATCGATCCACGAGGATTTCCGCGTAAATCCTCGTTGATTTTCGATCGATCCACGAGGATTACCGTGTAAATCCTCGTTGATTCTCGATTGATCCACGAGGATTTACGCGGAAATCCTCGTTGATTTTCGATAAACCCACGCGGTTTTCCGCAGTAATCCT
>CACVKI010145766.1:0-13869 GCA_902732785.1 Trichogramma evanescens
ATTGAAATCTTTAAAATTTCAATGTAATCTTGAAAAATTTATTGAATTTAAAAGAATTCAAGCAATGACTAAACGTACTCTTAAAGAGGAAAAAAGAAAATCATTCACACAATTCTGTGAGTCCATATCATGTAACACCCGCATTTCCAAAGTTTGGTCAAAAATTAAATTATTCAAGAATGGTTTGAACCGTCCTCCTTCTGTATCAAGTAACAAATCTGCTCAGATATGTGCTATGAACACTCTTTCTAGTCTATGTACACCGAAGGACTCTTCTCTTTGCCCTAGTTTAGTGGCAATTCATAATATAATCAATAATGAAAATTGTCCCGATCATCAAAATCACTTACTTTCTCAATCTTTTACTTATGAAGAGCTCATCTCCGCTTTAAACGTTTCCAAAATAAACTCCGCCCCAGGATTTGATAAAATCGACTATGAAATTATGTCGTTACTCCCCGAATTTCATCTTAGAACTTTACTCGATATATATAATGATCTGTATGACTCGGGTCTGTTTCCGGAATCCTGGTCAACGTATCTCATCGCATTTATACCAAAGTCCTGTAGGAAAAAAGTCAGGCCTATATCAATGGCCTCATGCGTGCTCAAAATTATGGAACGTATGATTAACACCAGACTTCACTATTGGTCAGAAACTAATCACGTATTATCTCCTACCCAATTCGGCTTTAGGAAAGGTAGATCGTGTGCTGACAATATAGCTATACTAACAAATGATATTCATGAAGCGTTTTTTAAAAAGGAAAGTTTGGCAGCCCTATTTCTTGATGTTAAGGGCGCATTTGACAATGTGATCCCAGATCTTCTCCTATTAGATTTACACAAAATGAATCTGCCTAAAAAATTTATCAAATTTATTTCTAACTTGACATATGAAAGGAAAATTCTTCCAGTAGATAACTATCTCGGTCCAGCTAAAACGGTAAATAAAGGACTTCCTCAGGGTAGTGTACTCAGCCCTATCCTTTATGCCATTTATACAAGAGACTGTGACTCTTTAGTAGGCAATAATGTTCAGATCTTGCAATTTGCGGATGACATAGTTATCTATTCACCTAATTCTAATGCTGATAAGGCCCTAAGATCTCTGGAAAAGGTGGCGAACGATTTGAACCTTCATTTGAGATCCAAGGGTTTGGAGGTGGCTCCAGAAAAGTGTCAATTAGTTATTTTTAACAAAACAGATCGAAAGAAGAGAATTCGCTCTTTAACGATAAATGACATTGATATTTTTCCTTCTGAAACTGCCAAGTTCCTCGGAATAACCCTTGACAGAAGACTAAACTGGAATGCACACATAAATCAAACCCTCGTAAAAACTCGCAATGCAGTCTGCATTTTAAGCTGTTTGAGAGGCACGTGGTGGGGTGCCGACCCTAGGATTTTATTAATGCTCTACAAATCGTTAGTTCGCTCAAGGCTTGAGTACTGTGCATACTTAACTCACCCATGTTCTTCTAGTAATTTTGGAAAATTAGAGAAAGTACAAAATGCGTGTATCCGCATTGCTTTAGGATACAGAAATAGCACTCCCTTGAATGTGATAGCTGTAGAATCCAAAATCCCCTCTTTACGATGTAGGTTTAAAATCCTCGGTTTAAATTACACGCTTAAACATCTATCAATGTACAACAGTAGAATCATAAAGCAACTCGAATCTCTCAAAGAAGTATTCGAAACCTCTATCTACACCAATAATCATCAAAAATCATTACTATCTGAGTGCTACGATGAAGTATGGTTCTTCAATCTTTCCATTTCGCAGTTTGATCATCATTATAAATACTGTAGTCCTTTTCAATCAGCATTTGTCGTTCCACCAGTGGATCTTGTTTCTGGAAGAGAGATCAGGGGTTCTAATGATCCTGCTTCTGCCTTCAATGCTAAATTTAAATGTATACAGGGACATACGGATATATATACGGATGGATCAAAGTTATCTCTCGAAACTAAAAACGAAAATGATAACTACAGCTGCACTGGCTTTGCGGCTTGGTCAGAGAATAAAAACTTTCAAATATCTCACCGTATTCACGATCACGCCTCAATTTTCACTGCGGAATCTCTTGCTATCATCACTGTATTAGATAAAATTATTGAAAGTGATCTCAGTGAGTTCAGAATCTTTACAGACTCTGAATCTGTACTTAGATCACTTTCGACGTTTTCACGTTCAAAAAATGAATCCTTACTAATCACTAAAATGAGAGAGAAAATACTCGAATTGAGAAAGAAAATGAAAAATGTAAAATTTATATGGATTCCATCCCATGTTAATATAAACGGTAACGAAAATGCCGACTCCGCAGCTAAAGAGGCAGCAATGGGCAGATCATTTTCTCAATTTGATATACCCTTCTCAGACATTTTTGCTCATTTAAAACATAATCAATTACAAAAGGATTTATTGTTTATTACTAATAATGCGAACAATACAGGAAATTACTTTTTCAATAATTACTATAAGCCTAAAACCCGTCCATGGTTTAATGATTTTAGGAATTTAAGTAGAAGAGCTATTGTAACTGTGAATAGGATTCGATCTAATCATACGTCACTGAAGACTAGCTTACATAGATTTAAAATTACAGATTCAAATAAATGCGACTGCAACAATCAAACAGAAGAAACTATTGATCACGTCTTGTGGAGTTGTAACAAATATAATGCTGAAAGAGTGACACTTATTAAGAAACTCAAAGATCAAAATTATCATGAACCCTATTCTACAGTACCATTTTTGTCAAAACTTGATCCAAATGTTATAATTCCTATTACGGAATTTTTATATAGTATTAATAAGTACATATAAGTATAATTATACTCTAAAATGTAAATAATTATCTATCGGACTCTTGTCGGGTATTGGTATTTAAACATCTAAGAATGTTGTAAAGTTTAACTTACTTTATTTTAACCGTTTCCTTTAATTAGTTTATTATGAAATAGTATAAGTAATTTTGTATTTGAACTAAACTCTGTAAAACACGCCATCTGTTGATAGAGATATGGCTTTGTATCTTATGATGTAGCCAATAAAACTTTTCATTACGTTACGTTCGCTCCGCTATGATCGAATTGACTCTCGGCTTGATGTGTCGTATTTTACCAAGCCACAATCACCATTCAGCATATAACCTTGTGTGCGCGTACGAATTGAAAGCGGCTTCGCGCCCACAATACAACTCTGCAAACGCACCACATGACACAAATACACACACACATACACACACACACACACACACACACGCATACACGCTTAAACTAGATCGTCACTCGCTCTTTTGTACTGCAATGAGTGTATTCACTAGCTTTCTCGGTACCCCATCAATTCGATCAATCTCTCGCCGTGCCTTATGTTTATACGCAATTACATGTTTTTGATGTGGAGTTTAGATGATTTCAGAAATGAGTTTATTTTCAAATACAAACTATAAAAATAATTTTGATTGAAGCGTTCAATTGAGCTTAGCAGTGGAAAAGAAGAAATTAGAGGATGAAAAGTATTTTTCTAAAGAGAAGGAAGAAAAAAGAGTGGAGAGTAAAATAAGGTCAAACGTTTTGTACGTCGAGTCGTATAGTCGTTGTAGTCGCGATCTCTCAGGAGTTGCCTAAGTGCTTTTCCAATATTGCGTTACCTGCACGCCTGCTATTTAACACTTACATAGGTGCGCGATGCACATTACACGTACGTAGACACGTAGAGTCTTGAATAATCTCTATGAGCCCAGAGGTGAGCTTCAAGTGCTACATATATCGTAACGCGCGCAGCCACTCACTCACTCACACGAGCTGCCAAAGCGATATTATGGCATTTAAACACGTGAACTCTATATTATACGAGTCGTGCGCTCGGCACGAATTGCAGTGCGCCACAAAGAAACGAAGCACGCCAGGGAGAAAGACGAGCTGGAACTGCAGCCCCGCTTCCACTAGCTCTGCGCGTATGCGTATAATATAATGCACAAACTGTGTGATTATCCTGACGTCTCGCGTTCGTAGCCGCATGTAGACGCACTTACTCTTACAGGAAATTGCGCGTCGAAAATGTTTTTTATACTCGAGTGCGTAAATGCAGCCGAGGCCAACTAATTTACACGATGGCTTCGTCTACCTTATATATATTATATGAGAGCGAATTTCGGAAAATACCTTTTTGACTCGCCAAGCGAAATGGAGAAAAAAGACTGAATCCATTTTTGCGCTGGTGAGTGCGCGGGGGTTCTAGCTGGAGGCCGCAGTTCAATTCGCACCCATAATACGTGTGCAGCTTGTGAAATTCAGAAAATTGGCCCGACTTCAGACTTGCATAAAGCACCCTGCCGAAACAACTTCATGGCTAGAGTATGAATATTTCAGCTCGAGCTAGGAGAATCGCGAAAAGTCTCTTTTTGCACCATAGCGTTACGCCCTCGCCCCGTGTATAGCTCTACGATCTACGCAGCTACGTACCGCGTTGCCTGCGCTTGGTCTATGTATAATGCAATAGACAATAGTGTCGCAAGCCATATAGGCCAGCCCGGGCTTGTTTCGCAAAATTATCTGCCAGACACAAGGCAAAAATTTTCAAACGACCTGTTCTTTTCACTGCATTACGCGTGCACGAAGCGGCACGTGTGTTTCTGACACGCGCGTCCCTGCGCACACCGGACATTCCCAGCTATATGTGCATACTGGCACTATACTGCAAACCCAAAAATTCATAAACGCGCTCACGCGTCTATGGCTTTTTTGGTAATCCGCGTGCTCGCGCTAACTGTGGCTACTCATTTTCAATCGGCCTCCTTTTTTCTCTACTCGCCTTTAATTCAATTTAACAATACCCATCCGAGCTGAGTTATATTTTGACAGAACCTGATGAAATCTCGATCGTGGAACAACATTTTTATCAACGTGCATGAAATAATGATTTGCTCTTTCAATGATACGAATAATACTGAAAGAATATCCTATTTTCAAGTCATTACCACTATTTCGTGCAAATGTAACGAGAAAATATTGATAATGCTATCTATTTTGTATCCTTCGAGCGATTTTACAATAATTTATTCAATTTTTAATCTGTTTCAGCTTAAAAATACCGCATCACTTTTACTAAATGGTAATGTTTACCTGATCAACTAGACGGCATGGAAACTCTTGAACGGTAACATACATGCGGGTATTCGTGTTCTTTTTTGTTCGAGGTACCAATTTTTTTCAAACAGAAAATTTCAAAAATTGATCGTTTCAATACAAGTTATGATAAGCTTTTTATTGAAAATGATCAGGTCTAAGTTAAATCATAGCTAATCCGTCGAACGTCGCATACAATGCCCGACTATTGGTCAGGTAACAAAGCATCACATAATCAATTTCTCGAGCAAGCCAGCATTAATCTCTATCGGTAGCTCGAGCAATAATTATAGAAATTTGCTGTGGCGTGCAGCATTAAAATGCAGTAAATATATAACATGAACTGAAGCGCGCATACGACTGCATGCTGTATATAGATAGGTTTATATACAGCTGCGCACATAGGCTGCGTATGAAGTATGCATACACTGGCCAACGTAAACTAAGTGAACAAAAAGAGCTTTAAATATATAATATAATGTATTGGTACGAGTGGCGCGTTAATAATATACCATCCCCTGCCGCACCGTCGCCGCACCCACTATAGCGTCCAACATTTTGATTTTCCTAAAAGCTCATTCAACGATGTATTATTATTATTATTATTTTATTTTCATATTATTATTGTATATTATCATTAATTCAGAAATGCGTATGCAGCCAAGAAATAATAAAAATTTTTGATCGAGTGAGAATTACTGTCGCGCAGAAATACGTGCATCGTGCTCAAACACACTGCAAATCAAATATAGCAGCAAATAAATGTAGCAGCTATTTCGCCATGCAAATGGGTATTATTTTTTATCCACCAGGAAAAATCGCCTCGGGTGCGCATATTTACTAATTTTTTTATTTGTTATTTGTTATTTTGCAATAAGCACGCGTATAAATATGTCATTACAATCGTTCGTCGATCACAGCATGAAAAGTCGATGTTTTAATGGAGCTGCGCAAGCTGCGAGCAGCTCTTTTCTTCTTGCACCTTTTCCTGTCACCAGTGAATCCATATACGCGCGCTCGCTCGTGTTGATTTCATCCTCGTATACTCGGCAACAGTGGCAGCTGTGCGTTAAAAGCGAGCGAAAAAAAGGCGAAAAAAAGAATACACAGAGAAAACGTTTGTCATACACTAGGCTGGCATTGTTGTTGTTGTTGTTGTTGTTGACCGGAACTGCGAGGTCATTGATCCACAGTAGTGCTCTCGTGTGTGGCTGCTGGCGGCGCTAAAGAGGCGCGCGCGAGCTCGGCAAGTTCTCATTTTTGTTTCGACTGTTTTTTCCAACCCTCTTCTTTTATTCTAATAGCAGAGTCACAGACTCGTGTCTCTCGACTGCGCTACCGCCGCCGCTGTTACTACTACGTAATGAAGTGTTGCAGTAGCAGCTGCTCTTGCTGCGCGTATACATACCCGTGCTTGAATTGCTTTTTTTTCGTTTGAAGCTCCAGCTCTACTTGTCATCGCGTTCTTTTTTCCTTCGTTTCATTCTTCTTAATTAAATGCTCTCTAGAAATTGTTGCGCTCGCGCGTGGTCCAGAAAATTCTTTGAAAAATTAATGCACGATCCAGCTCAAAATTGCATTTGCGTTGCAAAGTTTGGGCCATGCGCGAATACGTGTACGGCAGAGAGCAGTTGCGCATGTAGAAAAGTAAATAATTGACTTTGACTTGGAAAGAGAGAGAGAGAGAGAGAGAGGAGAGGGCAAAGCTAAGCGCGTGTCGGAAACACCTTGGCTCTAAACGTGGTTTAAATACACGCTGGCGTGCTACGGCTAAAAGTAATTAAAAAGGGATTTGCCTGATTAAGGGTAAATTTTAATTGGCCCAAAGTATTACTTTAGTTTGGGACTTGAATCAAAAGAATCCATCCTTTCGGCTCCGTAACTCTTCTTTCTCTTGCTTTTTACGTCGAGTTTTGCTGTCTCAAGTGAATGTGGGTGTGTAGCTGACTCTGCCCCGACGTTTGCTTTACTTTTTTTCTCTCTGAGATTTCTCGTTAACTCGTTGCAGGGACTGCTCTCTGTTGAGGCTACTTTTTTACCGGAAAATTTGCACTGAAAGTCGTACTCTTCTATATTTGTATTAGATTTCGAGGTTAAAATTTTAAATTTATTAGGTCGCTTTGTCGAATTTGCCTTGAATTCTCTTCTGTTATATTGCTAAATTTATACAATCATTTGCACCTTCCGATATTCCTTGGTTTTAAACGCTCTAATAGCTCCTTATTGCGCAAGCAATAATTTTAATGGCGTAATTTTGATAAATACAAAAGCAAAAAAGTAATAATTTTTTTTTTAAATCAAGCTTTAGCAGAGGAAAATCATCGCATGTGATTGAGCGTTTAATTAGATAAGTTTTGAATGACAAACTTTTTGCAACAGATTTTTATTACATTAATTAGTGGCACCGCTGCTGCCGTCGTCGTCGCGAGCTTGCTTTTACGTAGAGTTGGGTCGGGCACTGTTTAAAGAATGTACACTACTGCCAGTAGCTAGAGGTTCGATGAAAAAACTTTTAGTCCAGCTAAAAAGTTACAGAAAAAGAGATTTTTTTCTTTTTCTCTCCTGCAGATGCCTTCTATATAAAGCTATTAGAATACTTTGGCTCAAGTCGGAAAATTATACGATAGCCCAATTCTCAAGTGAAAGACAGAATGTGAATATTACATAGAATAATTTATCATTTGAAGGCTACCGCTGTAAGCGAAGCGTTCAAATATGAATTTTTAACTTGATTTTCTTGGTTTTGAACATGTACGAAGAACTCATACGGACTCGGAGGTAAAAGAAAAAAACAAAATAGCAACAAGAGCTCGAAACGCAGCGTTTAAATCAAAGGCAAATATCGATCATCATATAGTAACGGTGTAAAGGCGTCTGATACGCGCAGCAGCTCGTCGTCTTTTTTCCCCAGTCCTCTTTCGGTACAAACATTTCACGTAATGTACAGAATACCGGGGCTGCGCTGGTTGAAAATTGAAAAGATCGACAAACTCGTTAGTCTTGTCGGAGCTGCTTGGCGTAGGCTGCGCTACTACATCATGCAAAAACGAACGCTTGCCGCCAGACGTTCGAGTTCATTAACGCCTCGGAATATAAAGAGTGCTAAGGACTCGGGAGCAACAGCGGCAGCGGCAGTGGGAGGTGGCATATCGAACGAAAAGCTTTCCTTTTACTTTTAGCTATCACGCCGAGTTGCGGCAAAGAAAGCTCCGTGCGAATAACGAGAGGCAAGGAGAGAAGAAAAAGTAATGGAAGCCCGACGATGCGTAATGTATATATAGCTGGTGCAGCTACGCGCACACCCACTCAAACGCTACTGACACACACAGACGGACGGACGTATACACTCATTTATTGGATATACATCATTGACAAGGTGGCATTGGAGAGTCGCTGCAACCGCACGCCATCGGATATCTACAGGTTGTTGATTTCCACTCTGCGGATGCGGTTTTCTTTTCGGCCTCTCCTTCCCTGTATAATTCGACGCTTGACGAATTCATTATTTTTCCATCGCTGGTGTAGGCTTAATCGATACCAAAATGTACATGCGCTAGACATGCCAAGCCTATTTTCTTTTTTAATAGAGAAATGATGATTTCTTGGGAAAAAAAACTCGTGTCGTTGGCAACGTTGCAGAACCCGCGCGCATGAGAAATGAAAAAACCGATCTGTTATTCTCTTTTTCTTTTTCTCCATCTCCCTTTCGTCTTTCCTTCGACTTTTCTCTCCTTTTCGACTTTGGTAAGTATATCTCTGCGTCGCGAATACACACTAAAAGTCACGTGCATTGTTAAAGCATCTGCGGCTTGGAGCAGCTAGGCTAAATCTTCTTATAATAATATATACACGTAGCAAGCAAGCAACCTTTTTACAGCAACCCAAGAGACGAAAAGACAGATGTGTATATATATAGATGATCCCCGCTGGTAAAGCTCGTTACAACTTGCAACTCACATATAAGTATGCAAGAAAAATGGGTAATTCTTTGTGTTCTCGGGGCTGGGCTGGAAGACTAGGGCTCGGCTACGAATCTTTAAAATCCACTTCATTGAGGAATTGACTCCTAGGAGCATATAATCTTTTTCGAACAAGGAAGTGAAAAAAATTGAGATGCTGTTTATCCCTACAAGTTGGAGTGCGCGCGGCCGAAGCTTGTTTCGTCGAGCTGAAAAAAAAGTTATGCTGCAAGCCCATTGTCGAGTTTTGTTTGCCTATGCCGTTGGAGCGTTTCTTAGCTTGAGCGAATAAAAGTCCTTTATTGTCCATTTGCAAGTAGGTCAAACTTTTCCGCAAAAGACACGCGCCCGAGCATGCAGCTCTCTCTCTCTTTTTCTCTCTCCCTCTCTGCTCTCGAGCGTACGGCGCGCTTTTATTGTTGGAACTAGCACTGCGCGCTGCAACTCTCGCGCGCGAGACGAATGCAGATCTCTGTGCCGTGTTCGCTAACACAAGAGTATTTTTGGGCGCGCACATCAGACTAATGCGTTATCGCAACGAGTCCACATAATACGGCCTCGGGAATTGCGTTATATTTCTTTACCCTCCGCACGGACACACTTTTTACTTCGAAACTTGCCAACTAATCAATTACTCGAGATCACTTCATTTTTTAATCTTAGCATCCACTAACTATTCCGTATGAATGACTGCACTTACATGTGTAACAATGAAATTCTTGTCATCGAACTCTCGCGATCAAGATTATTCGATGTAATTTATTTACGCGAATAATCTCGTTGTATTTTCTGAACTGTCCAAAGGACGGATCAGGTGTAATTAATAAACTGGCTGTACTGTATGAAAGTGCCAACAAATATAATGCGACTAATTGTTGAAGGAAAACAAGGTATATCAATCTCGCAATAATATGCATATTTATACAAATACCTGCAGGCCTGCATACAGTATGTACAAATCGCTAGAAAAGCTATCAATTTTGCAGCGCGTGAAAATCGACGTTGATAAATGCCTGCACGCCCGTGTTTATTTTCAATGAAATATAAATGCAGTCTGCCTCTACGGATTTTAGCTCACTATATGATAGAAAAAAGGGCTGCCCTGTCGATGTGTACGCAATTCCGATAAACTTTTTGTGTACTTTTATAATTGATAATTAGCACGGAAAATAATAAAATAATAATGATGGCAATTCGATGTAGCTGCACAAGCATATTCGTATCTACAGAGGGGTATCCGTGCATGTCCATCGAGCCGAATTGCAGTATCCATTAATTATTTTAATTAATACCGCGAGACACGCGCAGTAAATAAAGCGATCTGCTGTTCGCATAACTGCGTATTAATAAGCATATCATTGTAGACAAAAGACTACGTATATGTTGTCTTAAAACGCATAAAGGGTTGGGACGCAAGGCGTGTAAGGGGACCCTGGCCTCTCTAGTATATATACATTGTATATATAGAGAGAAAGAGAGAGAGAGAGAGAGAAAGGAGGGGGTTGGAGGAGGGAGAACAAAAGTTCGGAAAGAAACTTCCGGGCAAAATTGGACTAGCTTGTATATGTACTACTTCCATTCTCTCCATCTCACTCTTTCGATGTATATTCCAGGAAAGGGCTAGAATCCCCACTTCCCCTTTACTATAAAAGCGATTCAGCACTATTAAAACCGCCATATAGGTTCTATACGTTGCATATAGAGTAAAGTTCAATTGGATATAAAACCTTTGGCTTCGGCGAGGAGGATGGTGGGGCAGAGACGATAACGAGAAGCCTATATGTACTTTAGGATAAAAGCAGCTCCATCGCCCGTCGACTGTACGCTACGCGAGTGTGTGTGAGTGCGCGTGTAGCAGCATTAACGTTTCATTTCGTTGTACGTGCGTGAGGCGTACATGCCGATTATCAAGCTGAAAAATTTTTATTTCCCCGCGCTTGCTGCAAAAAAGCTTTGGAGCGCGTGAGCTTGCAGCAATAAGTGTTTTTTTTTGTTTTCCACCGGCTCAAGCAGCTGAGTGTAAAAATAGTTCAGTGAGCGAAAAAGTATCGGGCGTGTAGGTTGATTATATTGAATCGATAAAAGTCCGTTAAGCTAGCTTTATTATGTACAAGTTTCATTGGACGCGAGGCGGTAGAAAGAATTAAAGGTACTTGCGCGAATATTTGCCCAATGAAATACGAGGCTTTTAATAAGTATCGAGAAAGCAGGTATCACGCGTATCGAGCTGCGTTTCGAAGCGGCGCATAGGACGTTTCATCAGCGTCTCGTCTAATTGAACGAGCTGTAACGAGAAGCCACCGCACGGGTATCTGCGAATCGCGAGCCGCAGCCGGTTGCTAATAAGTATACACGAGCGTGTGTATGCGTATCGCGGGCTCGATGCAAAAGTGAAAAGAGTTTTGCAGCTGCATTTGAGCGGTGCAGTGCGTCGAACGAAGCCCCGCATCGGTTGCGTTCGTCGCTTCATTTCTATTTATGATTCTTTTGCATATATGCATGAACATATGGATATAGATATGTAGCAAGCGAGGGAGAGAGGGAAAACTGGACTGAATCTGCAGCAGCGAGCATGTAATGGTCGTTGTGCTTTTTTTTCGATATACGCGGCGCAGAAACGGTCAACGAGCATACGCCGCCACACCCGCCGCCACGCACCTGCTCTTGGTCTATATATATGTATGTGTGCGAGTGTGTGTATATATATACGATCATTGTAACGCAGACTTGCGCACGAGCGCGCAGCTTGCACTCCAATAAATGAAACTTCTGCGCGTTTCATTTCTCGTTCTATAGGGTCTTGATCCATATATGAGTTTTATTTTTTTCCTCTTTTCCTCTCGCCCTTTTTTTTCAATCGAAAACACGTACATTGGCTTTTCCACAACGCGTACGTACGCTACGTACTGAGCTACTCGCCGTTAATTAAGATCGCCAAAGTTCCCTTCCTATTTTATTTTTTACCCCCTAGCTCAGTTTGCAGATTGAAACATATACATACGAGGCGTTTACGAGTTACGCTGCTGCACCATTACTACTGGCACTAATGAAAGCGGCTCAAGAGACTGCCGTGTGCAGCGATCGGATTTTACCTGTAGGTCTCTCTCTCTCTCTCTCTCTCTCTCTCTCTCTCTTTGTGTGAGTAAAACTAGACAAGCTGCGAGGCTATAATCTACGCGCGATCCCGACGTTTTAAGATTATCAAGTATACCCCCGCTCGCTGCGCCTCTGAAAATGGGTCATTGCCTTTCCATTGCTGCTATCGCTTTGTTGCCTTCGCCGCTGACGCTGCTGCCACTCCATCGATACGGATTATGGACAGAGAGACACACGATTCGCGCCCGAAACAAGGCTCCTCGAGTTCAACGAATACCGCATTAGTGCGCCAATCCAAAGGGGCAAATGAACAAATGCAGCTTCGATAACAAAGCTCTTCATTGGTCCACATCGAATCAGTATCGCATCATTTTTCGACAAATTGTTCAGTGCACAGCTTGCAAAGTAAAGATCGGTAGAGACTAGCGTTTATCAGTTGAGCAGCGCATACAGAGTTTAATTAGGTCGTATTAATCATTTGAAGCATATACGGCTTTGCCGCGTCGCTCTGAGGCCAATCAAATTACCAACTCTACATTTGTCGTGGAAAAAAAACAGCTCGTAGGAAATCTGTCAGCGAATTTTTAAATTATTCTTCTATAGCAATCACCACACTGCATGTACACAGGCACATAAGGTCCATTAAACTATACGTAACGCACCACTGAATGCCTATGCGCTATCATTATTACAAAAGTAATTTGTTCTACACGTCTGTGCTCGCACGCACACAAATGTGATTATACATAACAATTGCAGTCATAGTAACTGCAACAACATCGATGTCCACGATATATTATTAATTGCTGCAAGCTACAACCTAAAATTGCATCGACGCTTGCGAGTGTGGAATATGCTTCCGCCTTTAAAGAAAGTAAAGCAATTTTAATTTTAGAGCGATTTCAATTATCAAATAAGGCAAAATAAAACTCTTACTTAAAAAAATTTATTTACTAACATCAAAATAAACGTTTTGTGTTTGATCATTGAAATTGGTATGGTTTGTAAATTGATCATAACCTGATAGTCTTTTAGTCGCTAGCAGCGGACTGGTATTAGATATAGAACTTGTGCATGCGAATTGGTGGCTACTAAAGTCATCATTCATGAAATTATAATGATTTTTCGGATTACAATGAAGTTATAATTGTGTATATTTTGTTTTAAAAGAAGGAGCTCGCTATTATTAAATTGGCGATTTAAAAAGAAAAGAATATCGAACAAATCGACGCATTTCCAAAGTATGGTATGCCCTAATGCAAAGATGGAACTGGAGGATTTTGGGTATTAGGGGAGACCGGAGTATAGCGGGCACCCCGGCTATGAGTGGCACCCACAATTTATTGAACAAAAAAATTTTTTTAATTTATCTGTAACGATAAGATGATTCTTTATGCACCAAAGTATTTTCTCTGAAAAAATGGAATTTAAAAAATGCTATTTACTCCTAGTTTTTTCACTTTGAAAAAAGCAACGCAAAAATTTTGGTCGCTTCATTATTCGCTCGATTGTCTCTGCATGAAAAATTTTGATTATTCATAAAAACATACGTGCGTTTGATAGTTTAGACTCTAAACTATCCAGCGCAACTTTTATTTTTTCATTCCGATGCTTCAAAATATTTTTATAACAATTTGAAATTGAGTCAAAATAAGGGCATAATTGGCAATAATGT
>CACVKI010145766.1:13919-39068 GCA_902732785.1 Trichogramma evanescens
AAATCTAACCTCACATATTACGAGAGCAGACGGTAACAGTCGTAGCTACTCGATTCTTATCTAAGTAATTATTGCTTCATATTTATTGCAATGGTTCGTAAATATAAAAAAAAGGGTTAATTAGTGGTCAATCGGGTTTGAGTGCAGCTTTTGAGTTTGATATACCAAGAACCACGTTGCAATTGAAGTACAAACATCATTTACAAAACTCATCGCAGCAATTGTTAAAATACAATTTGAAAATTGTAACAAAAATGTAAGCTTACAATCACCAAAAAATAATTGTATTTCAAATTCTAATATGAATAATAAGAGAAGAAAAATTTTTGTACGCATAAAGTTATTTTTCTCGACTCTCACTCAAAGCGAGTTTTCATGCGCTAATAATACCCCGTGCCATGCCAAGCCGTGCCCCGCCATGGGGCATAAATGGCAGTTTTGCAACAGTTTTGTTTTCGTTGCACCCTGAAGATTGTATTTAAAAAAAATTTTTTTTTATTGCACATTAGTAAAGTTTTTGAGCTTAGCTACACGATACTTCTTTCAAAATTAAAATACATGCAAAATTAAGCTCACAATTAACAATATACATTAAGATGCCCACCGTACCCCGGTCTCCCCTATACGAAAGCCCACAAAAAAGAGTAAAAAAGTTTAGTGCATAGAAAAAATACACATGCACATTAGCTAGGAAACAAAAAGAAGAAAAAACATACGTTATACCAAGCGTTACCAGGGCTCGTAATTTCATCTTTTCCTTCATTTTCTCTTCCGCTGGGTCATTATTATCGATGTATCGTCGACGGCCTTTGAAAATGCTTAACTTGCGAAGACGTCTGCTTCGAGATATATAACGAGATCAGTACGGTGGGTCGATGTATAGAACTCTCGAGTAATTTTTTTTTTCACAAAAAAACTTGATTGCAATCTTTTTTCCGACCTTTGGGACGTCGATGCCAATGCTGACATAGAATTTCTTCTCACCCCCACACCATAGTTTTTTCCGTACATTGAACACAATATTGAAAATCTCGTATAGTTCACGAATCATCAAGAATCGATAAAACAATTATTATAGAGTATAAAAAATAAGACATTTTTAAAATGAGAGACCCTAAAGTACGCAAAACTTTGTCTAACTTTTAAAAGAAACTATATTAAAATGATTCCATAATTTCCTCTCATAGAGTATTTTCAATGCTCTTGATAATTTTCTTTAGTTTAGAGAATTCAGCTTCTAGGGTAATCTTTTACTAAAAAAAATCTGCTGCAGATCTGAAGATATTTCGTTTTACCTCTTTGAAGTGTCCATCAATGATCAATGATAATTCCATCATTTACAGATAGAGCCAAATATATGGTTCATTATTTGAAAAGCGCGCCATTCCGTATCTTGTTGACACAGCTCATGGGAAACGTGAAAAAATTTTTAAAATAAGACGGTAGATCCTTTCATTCGACTCAATACTATCTTCCGTAACTCTACCATTGCCATGGATTACTACCAAATTGATTTTCCAGCGGGATAAGCAAGCAAAATATTCTCCCTGTTTTTCTTGAGTTGATTGTTTATTAAAACGCTCGATTTGACACAGTGCATGGGCAAAGTAGCTCGGAATTTTTGCTATTCATTCGGAAATCATCCTAGCTATCCATTCGAGTTGAAAAATTTGAAAATATAATTTTCTGATGGTGTAAATTTAGATTTAGGTATAAGTATAATATATAAAAAAATAAAAAAAAACTTTAATTAAGTGTACTTAATGATGCGTGCTCGTTTGCACATGTGGAGTATGGAGATTGGGCAGATAAAGCAAAGTAAAGTCTTACGTATGTACGAACATTTAATTAACTAAACAAATGAGCAGGTGACTTGTTGTTGTTACTGGCAGTTCCATCCGAGCCGTAGCAAGCTAACGTGCATACGCACGCGCAAGTAAATCGTATAAATATATAGAAGCGAACCAAAGGCACATAACTAGAAACTGGAAGGCTTTTAGCAGTTTTCGAGAGTGCACACGTAGTCGCGCATCGAGTCAAACAAATCGAGCCTCTTACGCCACCTCCTCCCAGAGATTTTAAAATACTCTTCTTCTCGTAGCGTTACATGCTTTTGAATAAAAAAAATGTGTGATAGGTCGAAAAAGAATAAGGAATGCAGCTCTCTTGCTGGAGCTATATTACATCATAATTAGCGCGTAAATTTTTGAAACTCGCTTGGACGCGCTCGGAATTTTTCAAGTTCCTCTACTCTTAACCCTGAATTGTACATGGAATTGCAATATCTCTGGCGTTGCGATAAAAAATGAGGAATTAGGGGGGGAGGAGGTAGCAAATGCGGGTCAGCAGCCTGCGGGAGTAAAAACAATACGAATCGAGGCAGCGCGAGAAAACGGAAGCTCGTAGCAAGTAAGCATGACGCATGCAGTGGTCGAGCCGCAGCAAGTACACACCTACGCATCCACGCGCGCATATACACAGACATGGTGTGGCCAGCAATAAATTGTACTAAACACTCGTTAAATTGCTAGTGTACGTGTGGGTGCAGTAGGTGCTCTATTGCAAGTGCTACGGCTGCTACTGCTGCTACCGCTGCTGAACGAGCAATTTGCATTCGTGAAATTACAAGTCGACTCGGTTGGGTTGGGTTTTCGGTGACGGGCTGCGAGGGGAGGGAGCGACTCAGTTTTCGCGAGCCAAGCGCGTGCAACAGCATTATCACGCGCGTTTGCTTTATTATATAATGCACAGACTGCACATGGACGCACACTGTGAGCGTGCCCGTATGTATATACACTATATACAGTTGCCCCAGCCTCTACGATCCAAGTATATAAACGTAGCTATGTGCATTTCGCATACACACGCTCGTGTAGTCGCAAAAGTAGAAACTATACGGAATATGGCGGAGGCTCCGTGCACGCGTACGCAAACAGGAACGAGGGGCCTGCAGGCTAAGGATGAATAATGAAAGCTGGCTACAATTGACAGGCAGTATGCTGTGGCGGCTATAGCTCTATTATAAATCGGACGCTACTGCTTAGTTTTTTGCTTTTTCTACTCCCTGCTAGCCCTCCTTTTCTCTCGCTACCTCGCTCACCTTTTTCCTTCATTTTTCTTTTTTTTTTATTTTTCATGTAGTAGTACTGTGAGCTATTGTCGCAGAGGTCATATTGATTTTTTACTTACCACTACGACTGGCACTACTTTGGTACTGCCTATAAGATATATAGATATATATTATTTGAACTCGAAAAGACTCGGCAGCAGTAGTGCATACGAAGAAAGAAGCAGTCTGTGTGTTGTTCTTTTGCTATTGGATTTTATTGGGTTGAGAGGAAAAAATTTAATTAAGAAGGCAGGTATTTAATTAACGTTCGCGAAACAGCGTCGTCGACGATGGAAAGGATGAAAGATCATTATTTCAAGTCGAAGCCATGTGATTTCAAGTAGAAAGATCTATCTAGAATTAAAAAGAGTTCGTCAGGCAGGAGTGTGGTCACGATTCATTGTCAATTTTTGGCAAAAAAATTCAGGTTATTATGGCAGATTTGATACTTTTTTTATGCATAAAGATTATAAAAGTTGCAGAAAGAGACAATATAATGGTTTGCTGCTTAAACCGACTCGGAGATAATGTTTACCTTTTAACTTTATTGGAAGAATCGCTATAATTGCAAGGGCGTGAGGTCAATAGTTCATCAATGATAATTGAATGAAAACTTGGCACAGCAAGTCACCGTTGGAGATCGAAGTTTCAAATCTTTACATTTATTGTGGCACGTAAATCAGAAATTGTCGCCCACTGATTATAATAGTTCATCTCACATCTGCATTTCTGATTAATATCGCCGCTGCAACGCTTCCAAGTCAAACTATGCGCGACAAAGCTTGAACGCGCATTCCCTGGGCCTTCGACAAAGCCAACAATCTGCGTCATAATGTTGTCGCGTTGTCGTAGCAGCACTGCAGGCTAATAATTCAACAATTAGCTCTTTCGCTAAATAATTAGCGATGTAACTCTTTTCAATGGCTCGGCTGCGCATCGAGCGAGCGAGAGAACGAGTGACAACCTTTTTAATCAATTAAAATAAAATAAAAGCTTTTATAAACTCCGATGCGAAGCGTAGGCAGAGAGGAGAGAGAGAGAGAGACAAAAAAGAGAATAGCAATTAACGCCGTAAGAATTTCCAGGAAAAATGTATACTTTTTCCTGTCCTCGAAATACGCGCTTTTTAACAAATAAAATTTGTCCTCGCCACGCGAGAGTTTTTTCTCATTTTTATAATTCTGCAGCAGGTATATTAGCGCTCGGTAAATTAGTTCAGCGTGCATAAAAATGTGTGGTGTCTGTCCTATTGAGGACTGATTCTTAAATACGGATGCTAAAATTGATGCGAAATGAATTCGATGCTTACACCGAGAAAATTTGCATGATCCTAGCTAACTTGCTTCAAAATCAAGCCAGTCCAGTTGCGCACACAAGGTAAACAAATAGTAAAAAGTTACGTGTAACCGGAAACAAGCTCTTCGATAGGCGTGTCTTTTACCATTTGCGCAAATGATTTCACAAACGGCTTATTTCATCTACTCGTCGCTGTGGTACAATCATCTCCCGTGCGTATCTCGGTGCGCATCGTAAAAGCGGGAAAACAGGCGGCTCTTTGCATCCGCGTCGACTCGAACGACACGAGCACGACAAGGCTCGTTATAACAGATCCCTTGTGCCGGCAAATATAGCAATATTTTACAGCGGCGCATGGAGAAGTAAGCAGCAGCAGCAGCAGCTGCTGCGCCGTAACGAACCTCAAGCTCGCGAATCCATAAGCGCCTTTCGTTGTTATACGCGCCAAGAATATTCCGTGCCGCAATAACAGAAAATGCGCGAGTGCACGGGAGAACCGAAGCTGCATAGTGCGTGTACGGGCATTTATACCTATATATCAGGCAAAGAGAAGCAGTTGAAACGCATAAATGCGCGAGCGTGACTCGTTGTCTATAGCTCAGAAACAGATTTTGAACCCTTAACTTCTCACTCGTTATGTTTTGTGCCTCGAGCCTGATTTCATTTGCTGCATTTAATTTCACCCTCGGCTTCGTCAAAGTTAGTAGAATGATAATTCGACGATGGAAGAAGGAAAAAAAGAAAAAGCTTGGTTGGATTTTTACGTCGATAAGAGTCACTGTATCGACGGAATCATTTTTCAAAGTCTCTAATTATTTCATAATAGAATAAAATGAAAATTATCATGAGATGAATAAATCAATCGAAAAAAATCTTGTAATTGAATCTATGCTGTTGTCCGATTGTATGATTCGCTTTCTGCATTCTAACGAAGCGAATAATTTACCGGCTGAAAGTGTACAATTCAATTTTTCTTTTATCGCAAAATTAATATTGCTCGCGTGGTTGTAGTGGAAAAATAATTCGCGATCTTGTTGCAAGCCGTGATCAAATTATAAAAATATGATTAAAAGAATCACACAATATTCATGAATCATTGGTGATTTTGTGAATCTGTCGATCAAAAATTCACTTTAACCTCTAGAGGACCGGAATTCCAATACATTGGCGCAGCCCCTGATCGACCCTTTGCCCATGATCGATCAATGATCAGTTTTCTATTGATGATATGACCTCTGAAATCCCGGCCCTCTAAAGGTTAAACTTTAATTGTAACCGGCATGTCACTGCTTGGAAGAAAATACCAGCAAATTAGAAAAGGGAAACATTTAATTAAGAATCATATAGTTTTACGAAGGTTTATTGGATAGGCTGTTAGGCAAGAATGTGGAAGGCCGATGATGTGTGATGCGGGCTCAAAGATCTCAGTAGTAATTATTGATACCTGCAGTCCAGGCAAGCGATCAGTGGAGGTATTAGAAAGATGTCAAAATCGAATGCGAGCGTAATATTTCACGTTTGCACGTTGATGCATCCTTGCTACATGCAGGCGCATTAATCGAACTTTGGTAAGGAAAAAGGGTCAACGTCAATCAAACGGAAATCAAGTTTACACTTTGCAATATCGCAGCTACGTGTACATGTACGGCCGCGCAGAGGAGAATCGAATAGATGGAGTAGAGGTACGCGCGTGCACGGCCTCACCCCCAGACACACGTGTACACTGTCGCGGTGACAATATTTGATGTGGAATGCTGCTGAACGCGGTAAGCTAACGATTATCATTAATGCAGAGCAGACTACTGGCCGAAGCCGATCTGGTGTGTGCAATCAGTTCTCGCGATGTTAGTAATAGAATCATGTAATAATCATTATCGCAGGCTCTAGGGTTAAACATAGAGTAGAGGATTTGAATGATTGCCTACACGCGCCTAGGCACAACTGCGACTAGCGGACACATCATGAATATTAGCTTATCAGCGGTTAATAATCCACAACATCCGCAGCGTCCACACTATAGCTATATTCTCGGCATTGGACTCGAGCGACAATAATCAATGTCCGCGGAAGATAATGAGCGAGCGATATCCTCGAGATTATTTTATAACGTATGACGTGCCAATGACTCGGGCATCGAGTTAACCCTTTGGCAGCCTTTGCTACCTTTGAAAGTGCCGATTATCCAACCACGCGTTAATCGTCCGCCGCGAATGATCGGTCTGTCGAAAGAATAAGCAAGTGGCCGAGAAGGTAGGCCAAGTTCTTTTTTGACTCTGACTTTATGTTGGACCCATAGAGCCTCGTATGCCAGTTCGTCTTTTCAGGTTAAGAGGCTTTCTTTCTCTCGCTCTCTCTCTCTCTTTGCCAACACATTTTTAAGTATACATAAAATTTTCGCCCTCTCGTTCTTTGAACAGTACAGAATTCTCACCCTCAACGAAAAGTTGTGTGGGTGTGTGTTAGGGTGCGCGAGGAGCTTTTAGCCATTTTGTCGCGCGTAATTTTTAATGAGGCCAAAGTGAGGGAGAGTTAGTGAGGAAGGGAGAGGCAGAGCTGCAAGCTCGTGTATATTACCCTTAACTCACAAAGATGTAGCGAGATTCATTTCTGTATTTTATACATATTATGTACAAAGCCTTATATATATATGTATCGATCGTCCGTTGCTTACATGCTGCTTGCTTATCATAATTACAATTACATTCGCAGCAAAAATCGAGTGTGCAGTTATGTTTGCAAACACGGAGCTGTGCGCGGCACACGTTCATAGAGCAAACGAGAGAGCTTGCATCGCTGCAAAGAGACGATATGCTGCTATGCATGCATTTAACACCTGAACTAGATTAAACTTTGCAACGATACTAATAATAATAATAATAATCATAATAATAATAATAATAATAATGATGCTGACGATAGCACAGTACATATGTCTGTGTATGCAGTCGACTACTTTGTCCTCAATACGCAGGTACTTTGTCATGTGCGTAGGTGTGGGTTCATGTACGTGTCGCTTGTTGTGTATCGCGTATTGGTATCTACGTAATATGCTCGCAGCTCCCCTCCATGCCTCGCCTCTCTTTGTTAATATACATACAAACTGAAATATTTATTATTGTATACATACCGTTGGGTTCAACTGTTCGCATACAAGTCGCGTACGTGTATGCTCTTGAATTATGTTATTATCACTCGGCTGTTTTCGCGTGCGAATATTACCTCCCGATTTTTATTTTTCTTTCCTAACAACGAAAACTCCAAGCTTGTACAACCGAATTTTAACACTTTTTCAAATTTTTTGCTCTTTACTAAAGAACTCATTCGTTCTGGCACGATGCTTATTTTTCTTTTGTGCAAAAAAGAAAAGCGAAAAATAGTAAGTACTAAGGGAGCTATCTCTTGGCAAGAATCATGATAAAATTCAAATTTTGCCTGGCTAAAAGTTTTGCCCATCGCTTCGCGCGCTTTCGCCGGGCTTTTCTACAAGGTAACAGAGTGAAGCGGAGAAGAAAAAAAGTTGCGAGCAGTGCACTGCATACACACTAATTGATACTATCTGTTTAGCATAAGCAAACGATTCCGTGAGACTCGAAAAATCTTACGCGTCCTGTTTCCTACTCGAGAGTCGAGAAAACTTTTCTGATAGCGAGTGCATTGAAATTCGAAAAAATGAATCGTTGAGTCGGGGCTTACTCATTTTAATTGATTCGCGCTGATTATCTCACGTAGCGTAGGGTATATCCGTCTACATTCCGTGGCGCGATCCCGCCCAACGTCCGATTTCCGTGGAATATCACGGGCCAGCTCTACCTTTCGAAGCGATTGATGTTTTTCTTCTGTCTTTGCAGCGGTTCATTGGCCCTTTTCAGCGTAAATATAGCATCAGGCACGTACTTTCTCGACTGGCTCTCGAGTCTATAGAAATTGTATAGTATGAAGTATCGACCGCGCAATCGAGAGCGGCTTAGTATAACGGCTTAGTTTATATTTATGATTAAATGTCAACCAAAATCAAATAGGATACATTTTTAACTCGGCGCCAGTATAAATCTAAAATATCGGCACGCTTAACGAGATTTTAATTTGACAAAGATGAAAAAATGCTGCGTATAAAGATGAATCAAAGCGACAACTTTGTCGACTACAAAAAGCTGCGGGTCTCGTAAAAGCTCCTATATTATACTTGGTGCACACGCATACGCAGGTGTGCACACACGCACACACGTTTATGCTGATGTACATAGAAGGTAAAACGATAAGGATGCTCGTTTTAAAGCTCCTCTCTCTTGTGATGTTTACGCGCGTTAACGCGAGTCAGAGAAAGGGGCTGTAGGAAGATGCGGGAAGGGGTTTAAAACTTCATCGCTCATCATAGCAGTAGGTAGCAGCAGGGAGGCAGCTACACATTTTATTGTACAAGCTTACGTGCGCCCACGCGTACCGAAAGAGAAAGGATAAGCGAGCGTAGCAGCCATCGACGTGTTTTTTCTACCGGAAGAACGAACAAACGCGCTGTTTCTTCTCTCACTCGCTGAACGCTGCAGGCAGGCTGCTTCGCTATTATATATACATAGCTACTAGGCATGTATATAGACACGCACACGCAGCCTCGCTGCACGCGTCGGGGACAGCAAGTTTTTCTACGTTTTTCAAAAATACGATACATGTATATCGATCGATTGATATTATAATGTAAAAATTACAGAGCTGTAGTGCAAGAATCGAGTCGATCGATCGTGAACACTTGTGAAAAACGTATAGAAAAGTTGGCAATAATTCCCAAACAGTTTCTCCGGCGACGCCATATAAATGGTTAGATCAGGAACCGAGGCAAGCTGCGTACGCCTCGGAAAGACACGTCAAACTTTGCTGCCGTTAATTTTGGCAGCTCCTACCTTATACAGCAGCGATCGCGCAGCTTGCGCGACTTTTGTGCTCGAATAAAAAGTGGCGCGTCTTACCAGATGTACGCATCGATGTATCGATGACATAGTCGGCTTCCTTATGATTGAAAATTTCAGCTTATTCAAACGTATCGTAACACTTTAGTGGGGCGCACATTGCGAAATTGCGAGACACATAAGAAATATACACTCGATAGATTTGCAAAGTGGAAGAAGAACGCGAGCAGGCACAACTCGTCAATAAGAAAGTCTCGCTTATTTCGCTCAGCGATCGTCGGACTGGCGCACACGAGGTAGCAAAAAAGCTCGTTGATCGCCTCATCTATACCGTCGCTCCTTTCATTTTTCTCGCTATAGCGAACCGCCCGTTTTTCGATCTCTTCTCTAAATCTCACGCGAGCTCGAGCAAGCATTCGTGCTTTTCTACGTGCGGCTCTGGACTATTTTCACACTCGGATTCCTTTCTCCACTGCGTCGTTTTTTTCTTCTTCGTTCCCGTAAGCTGCGCTAGCTCGAGCTGGCTCGATCGCTTTACGATTATATATACGTGCCAAGGCGTCTGTGCGAGCTCGTGCGGTTGCTTGCTGCGCACTTTAGATCGCGTGTGTGAGATATTAAATTGACGCGTAAGCTGTGCTGTATAGCTACGACCTTATAAATACACCTATACACCCCCGCCCGCGCGCACCCACGCACGCACGCACACCTTCGCAACGCATATAGATATATGTCTACTTTGCACGTAACGATTTTACATGCGGAGCTTGTGACACGAGCTTTTAAAATCACTACCACCAGTGCCAGGCTCTGTGTGCGTGTGCGCGTATAAAAACCTTTTTTTACACTTGCTGTGGCGTGCTTGCACTTTAGATGCTAGATTATACACAAGTTTTCCAATAAAAATAGGTCGATTTACGTTATACACGCCAGGATGCAGTGCATGTGTGTATCTGTCGTGCATGAAGGACGTTTATGTACACACGCAGATGCAAAATCGGAACCAACTCCCGCCGGCTTGTGTATAGGCTTGACGATACAATACTAGTTTGCTCGCTCGAGAGAATAATATCTTCCGATAAACCGTTTGCTTATTGGATTTGCTCGAGAAGGGGAAAAAGCTACGGCACTTTGGTGATTGACGCAGCGTCGAAAACGACGACTTTATTATTCAGTTGGCGGCGAGTAGCTTTTTAAACACTTGTGATACTCCAATCAATGCGCGCATTGTTTCTCTGTCCCACTCGAGTTTATGCTACGATTGACACAATTTCAACACGCACCATATAAATGGCACACGCGTATATATATTATATATACGCGAGTCTTTGCGTCTGTGCGCGCGCCGCCAAGCTTTCCACGCGTACGAGTTACGATATGGCGATAAAAATATCCCAACTACGGTATCTCTCAACGTGAATTTATTGTTTTATGCCGGCTCCTGAATCATCGTCTTGGCAAGCTTATTAACTACACCTGCGCAGACTGCTGGAAATTATGTTGTAAAATAAATGGCATTGTCTTAATGGAATACTCTTTTTTTTTAAACTAGAAGAAAGCAGCTCTCGATCTCGCGCTCTCAGCGCCGGATAAATTCGCCGACTTTTCGTAACAAGTATTACTCTACTTCCATGAATTGATTTTAATTGATACTTTTTTCGCCATGTGCGTCGAGCCGATTTACGAATTCATCGTGAGAAAAATAAAGGGTGGAAAATGGCAAACTATTCGTTACAATTAATGCTCGTTCTGATTAAAAAGCAGCCAGAAAGCATGGCGCGCGTTAGCCGTGTGAACGATATAAAGCGACTTCGCGCGAGGTTTTTTTTCCGCAACGCTGTCGCACAATTTATATTTTTATACTAAATTTGTAGTAGCAGTAACAGAGTAGCAGCCAGAAAGTGAGAGAGTACATTGAATTCAAAAGGCTATTACACTTTGTTTCGCCCGTTAAACTCGATGACACGCACTCACTTCGGGTCGCACACCCACGCAAAAGTAAAATCAGATATTACTTTGGAAATCGTGCTAGTCTCTGTGTGTGGCTGTTTGTGTTCTAGATTCGCGAATGTGTATATACATGTATGTGAGAGGGAGCGCACGCCGGCTGAACATTTTAATCAAGAGCTGCAGAAGCGTTAACTCGTAAAAACGAGGAGCTGCTGCGCAGAGTACATCGCAGCGTCGACAACGACAATAGAGATTCGAAATTCTGTGTTCTTAAAGCGAGTACGAGTGCGAGCGCATAACACAGAGAAATGAAATGACTCCAGAAGAAAGAAGCAAAGCAGTAAAAAAGATAAGCCGAAGAGGATGTATGTGACGTAAAGATATTATGTTGCTGTCTCTCGCCAGAGAAAAAAAGCTGCTACACGGCGGCGGCTCTCTTTGATCTGGAAAAACGAATTTTCGCAGAGCTGTACGACCGGAGCAACGGAGTAATACTCGACGATGAATCGGGGTATCGTATTAAAATTGCGGAAATATTTACCTAAAAACAACGATTTTTACGTCTACTGCGTAGCCTATGCTGCGATTTCAATCAGATCGTTCGAGGTGCAAAATGCTTCGGATGAAAGAGTTAATTAAAGATGTGTCTCACGCACCGGTGGCTTCTTTATACATCTTCGAAATACTAGATATTTTTTGCGAGTAGCAAGTATAGAGATGAAGAGAAAGAGAAAAGGGAAAAAAATAAAGAGCTTGCAGTAATAGCTGAATAATGTATCGAAAAGCCGGCGTATGCATGCCTTATTATTTATACAAGAAGTTATGGTTGAAATCCATTACGCACTCTGAACATTTTTTTCTCTGTAAACAAGCCGTCTATTGCGTTCAAGCCTTTAGCTTAGAGAAGTCGGTCGAAAAAGCGATGAAAAAAGACAGGGAGAGAGAGAGAAAAAAAAAATGTAGCAAGTGGAAAAATATAATGGCAGCAGTAACGATGCCGAGTCTACGTGACACGCAACGTTCGCCCGGGGTGCAGTTGTATTGCTGCTCAACTCACTTTCCGCGAGGGAGCTGGGCAGGGAAAGAAACATTTTCTTTGCTAGTACACACACTCGTATAGGATTGCAAAGTTGTACGGGTGTTTCTGTGCAGCTCGCTACATGCTTTGATGCCGGAGAATATTAAAGCTTCCAGTGGTCCTTGGAGAGCAATTCGAGACTTTCGATTAGAATAATGCAACTGGCCAGCTCGCAGCGATGCCTCGGAACCGAGAAGCCCCCCTCACGAGACATCGCACGACAATGAAGAAATAGAACGCAGGAGCTGCAGAGAAAAGAAAGAAGGAGTATTTGTCGGGCCGAGAGAGTAATTTTAAGTGGCGCCAAGACCAATTGATACATACATTTATCACGTGGGGGGAGCCGAAAGAAAGCTGCAAAACACATTTCGTTTCGCTGGAAAGCTTTTCGACGACAATAAGCGCCTCGCGAGCAAGCGCAAAGTGTCAGCTTTCCCAACGCGGCTATTCTTCAACGCGAGGCAGCAGTAGCGGAGAAAAAAGGGGCCAACAAGAAGCTATCGCAGGTGATGTTGCACAGGCTCGCCTTGTCCCTCTCCCCCTTGCGCACTTGCACACTTGCACGCTTGCAAACTCGCGATACACTTGCCGTCATAAAAGAGCTGCTGCGCGCTCGCTCGCGCTCTCCCCAAAGGGCATATGTGGAGCTGCCGCCGGAATTTCGCGCGTCCGGTGGGACGGCTTCTTCCGACGTTGCACCTTGCCTACTTGATCCCTGCGTTCGCGCGCCCAGCCAACTATCTTCTTCGCAACCTGGCAATAATACATCTTACGCTTCTCTCTCTACTTCTCACTTGTTACTTCTCTCTTTTACTTTCAGCTTTTCTCGCGCTTTTATGTACATTATAAAATCTTTATTATATATACGCCCAGGTATTAAACTCTCTCGTGGATTATATTTTGAGCTTTGTTCGCTATAGCCTTGAGATATACTTTAGTACACTTGCTTCGCAAGTCGACGGAGTTGACAAAGATCACAGGCGACGTTCCTCGGCAATTATCAAGTACGATGATACGCGACGGCTTCAAAAGTCGTGAATTTGATATAAAAGATTCGACGCGCAGCTCCGGTAGGATTTATACAAAACGATACTCTCTGCCACGCACTCATTTTTTCCACGCAAAAGCCATTCGAAGAGTAAAATACGCTCTTTTCTTATGCTCATGCACGCTTTCTCTGTCGAGAAAAAGCAGCAGCAGCTCTTCTTCAAGCTGCGCTCACTTGAGCCTAAGGAGTGCATTCAAGAGACTTTCAGCTCGCGATCGTTTGATCTCTTTCTTCTTTCGGAATTCACCTGGTTCTTTTTTTCTTAACTAAAAAAGCTAGAAAGCTTACAAAATACATATTTTTCTTCTTTCAATCGGCTTTTTTTGTTCAAGCCCAGCCAATGCCCCGATGGTAGCGGATAGCTTACCCGAAACACTTATGCCATAAATTACGTGCAATTTTGATGGCGCATAATTGAATGTGGGTCAGACTCGAAGACGTGCCGCAGACACCCGTACACAGCAAATTTACTAGACAGCTTAAAATTAAGTTATACGTGCTCGGCGGCGGGGCGAGGGATCGCTGGTGGTAGCGCTGGCCGCAGCCTATTGTATGTGTATCCTATACAAAGTAAAGTAAGCCCGACGTCAGAATCAATCAACGCCCGGGAACAAACCCCCTCGTACACGCTTCGCATTTTCGTACATGACCCTATATATCATTAGCACACGCAGCTATCCCCAGGCATCATATACACACGTACGAGTCGAAGGGATCGATTCAATACGACACGTACTGCAGCCGCAGCTCTGAAAATTCCTTCCGTTGCAACAATCCTGAGCTTTTACCGGCTGCTGCACCCAGCTGCTTGTCGTATACCCATTAATTTATTCTAATCACTCGTCCACGGAACATTATTTTCTCCTCGAGTCATCGTTACGTTAGGTTTGCACAGGTAATACGCAAACTCGATGTAAAATCAATAGCCTCTGCGGCAAGGGCCAATGACGTGTGCGTACGTGCGTACATACATGGCGTGCGTTTGCCTGTCTAATGTATGCGATCATGTGTGGCGGCGCACGTGCGTTATTTATATTCGTCGTAAGGTATAAATATATATGAGATGTGTCGTGGCGTGAGATGGAAAAGCTGGAGGCTCTCGTAGTTGCCGGCGCGCAGATGTTATGCAAACGTTATGCAGATGAGAGCAGCTAGACTAGTACTGCTGGAACTAGCCGAGAGGAGTAGTCAAGAGTTGGATTTGGCTAAATGGAATATCAAAGTCACTTTCCCGTGCCTTCGGACTCGTCGGCTTAATATGCGCAGCAGCATTTATATAATGTAAGCGGCTTGCCAGTCGCGAATCAGCGCATGCACGCACGTATGTGAGTGCGTTTGTGTATGTGTATGCGCTGGGTGTGTAAGTTATATATACATACGTGTATTCAGTAATGAGCCTGTAATTGGCCCATTGAGCCAAGTGCAGCAGGAAATTTTTACACGCATAGTGCATTAATCACACGCGAATGTGATCGCAAGCTCTAAAAATTCATGACTAGGCCCTCACGAGGCGCTCGCATGCACGCAACTCTGCACGTCCCTACATATACATATTAATGCAATGCATTGGCGATCTTGGATCTCGAATCGCAGGCAATTTTGCAACTTCTGAACAAGTCAATGATGTATATCCTCGCTCGCGTACGCGTTCGAGAAATCGAGTAATGAGATATTCATAAAATTTGCATACGCTCAAGCGCGCGCTGCGCTCCAGCGGGCTACAACATAAATTGTGTGATAAATTTGCTACGGAGCTACCGAGCTGCCGTCTCGTAGCTCCGCTCGACGCTCCAAATAATCAAAGTTATCGGAAATTATCGTGGTCCTTTCGGAGGTGGAAAAAATGGCCAGCGCTTTGCGCGTAACACATAGCCGAGCGAGGCCAAAAATGAGGCAGAAATCCAACTCACCATCTTTGGAACTGTGGGCGCAAACGAGACAGCCAGCGAGCAGAAGCATAGGCTTCAGGATAAGCCTAAGCACTCGCTGCAGCGGCAGCATCGTCTATGCGCTATCGTAGTCGCGGCAGCTAGCCGAGGCTATCGCGGCGACGCACTGTGCAAATAAGAATTGGAAGCCGAGCGACTTTCCCAGCTGGGCGGAAGCAACGTCGAGGCGAAAGATGAAAAATCAAGCCGGCCGGCAGGGAGGTCGACGAGCGCGACGAACGTCCTTCATCGCTCGTTCATCACTCGTGGATCGCTCGCGCATCGCCAGCTCTCGCTCACTCGCCGCTCGAACGCTAATTCGCACTGGAAATTGTGTCGCGCACCATATTCATCGACACGAGCACACTTTTTCTCCTTTTATGTAGGCGATTTCGCCAGCACTATGCCTCGTGATTTAATTCTCTCGTTCAGGCCTTTTTTCTCTCGGCGTCATCACTCCACGAGAGCATCATTGTCGCCGCTCGCAGTCGCAGCACATTTCATCACCACTGACTGGGCAAAAGCACGATGAATCACAACACGCGGCCGGGCCACATCACGACGAATAACAACAACCAATAACGGCTACTGTAACGCGATTCGCTTCACTCCGCTATGTGCGTATGTATGAGGGTGTATGTGAGTGCACGAGTGTGTGAGTGTATGTGGGCGCGCGAGGGAATGCAGAGAGAGAGAGAGAGAGAGAGAGAGAGAGAGAGAAAGAGGAGCACAAACAGAGAAAGAGAGACGGGTTACTGCACGCGTACGAGCGACTGTGCTTGGGTAGGGGCGCATGTACGTAGCGAGTGTCGAGTGCGGTAAGCCATTCGCGCGCTGCTCTACGTGCGACCTGCACGGCTGGGCGTCTCTGAACGCGTTTCGCGGGTCACTGTCACCCCGTTGGTATAGCTAGCCGCGCCGTTGCGATCGAAAGCTCAGGAGCGCTCGTTGCAGCGGCGCTTCTTGCTCGCACCAGCCACCACCACCAACGCTTCCATTTCCACTTCCACTACCACTACCACTACCACTACCACTACCACTACTACTACCATCGGCGGCGGCGGCAGCGTAGCAGCAGCGCCGCTTTTGCTCCGCATGCGTGCTGCGAACCAGCTATACCTTCTCCTTTCTATCCCAAGTTTTGCCGGGATGATGCTTTACTCTCCCTACGTGCATGAGAGAGAAAAAGATGTAGTCTCTGCTTCAGGTGAACTTGCTCCTTCCATTCATTTATACTCGCTCGCACACGTTGAGCGCCAGAGAGTCTTGCTATTCTTGCTTAGCTTGCAGCCATCATACGTACTAGCTTTTTTTCCTATTGGAAATCCGTTTCTTTGACCGACTGAGAGGTGTAACGGATAATTAGCCTTCCCGTTCAAGCTCCTACCCGACGGATTAAAGAGAGAAAAACTCGAAATTGCAGCTGTGCTGATTTTTTTTTTTTTGCGCTCGTACGTACACCTAGCCGATGATTATCGCCGGCTCGAGCCAGTGCCGGCGCACGTGTTTGAACCGCGCTGCAACACAACTCTGCTTTTTTGCTCCTACCCTACAACTCTTTGCTCGCTCGGAAACGCTCTGATAAAAGGAAGACGAGTCCTGACGCAAGAGCTGACGGCAATTAAATAATCAAGCAACGCATCCTTGGAATAACTCGTACTCGATCGCGAGTGCTTGTTTCAATCGTTCTTAATGTAATCGAGTAGTCGCAGCAATTTCGATTGGAGCGCGCAGCGAGCACAACTCGGCCTTGGGTGCATTCGTCCATTAACCAGCTGTACTCTTTGGATCGAACGAGTAAATTGTACAAACATATACGTTTGGGTGGATGTGCGCCCTTTCAAAGTTTTAGGCGCGCGGTTTACTTCGTTCAAGTGCGAAACATTTTTCAGGGGTTGCAATTGTATCGGTTCGAGGCGTCCCTTTCTACGAGCCTAATTCTCGCCTGGCAGGACTAATAGGCTCGTTCGTTCCGAAAGACAATGGATCTAAGATAAGCAAGCTGTCGGAGCGTAATTTTTAGTAAATATCAAGACGAGCGCAACTACGAGCCAGTACTGCGGTTCCAAAGTTGCTCGCAGCACTACACAATAGCCTCGTTTGAAGCTGATCGCTTCGGTGCTGCTGCTGCGCGCTGACTGCTGCCCAGTTGTGCGCGATCGAGTCTAGACTTTGCCTTCGCCGAGGCTGAAAAAAGCTTTTCGGCTCAAGTTTGCAACGAGCTGTAAGCGCTCGACGACGGAATTAAAAGACTTTGGAGTTGAGCAGGCCGCAGGAAAGCTGCTAGTCAGCATCGGATGATGCGACGATTAAATGTTCGTAAAGGTTTACTGAGGCTGATGATGGTCGTCGTCGTTGTCGGTGTCGGTGGCTCGGTCGCTCGGTAGTTGGCTTACTCGTAGTCTCGGTCGCACACGCAAGCGAACAATCGCTGCGAGCGCCGTAGGACGCTATCGCTGCGGAGCTGGCTCGGCATCTCTAATGACTCGACGGCTCCTGCCGAGAGGACAAGCTTGAGTTCGACAAAGATGTGCTCGCCCCCTCGTCCTTATTCTCGGCAGCTCGAGTTTACGACCTCGCCTAGCGGATGTTTAGTAATGATGCCATTATTGTACTCGACCATTGATAGCACGGATTGACTCGTCCGTTTGATCAACTCTTTCCAGGCCCCTCTCTTCCTTCTTGAAATATTTTACGAATACGTCTCATTTACCTCCCAGTCGTACGCATGCTTATGCGTTATTGCAACCATTTCAGTAATTAGATATTTTAACTAATCATCGGTTACTTTTTGCTTTTTCACATCATAAACATCTAAACCTCACTTGCGAAACAGATAAAATATTTAGAGCAAAGTAATGACGACGTTATAAATAAACAGAAGCCCAATATCAATTCTAAATATATGTTTACTCAAATGCGGAAAATCTTTTGCAAAACAGCGAGGGAGAAAAAGGATCTGCGTATACGATTATCAGAAGTTAATTTGAAAAGTGCAGCTCTCAGGCTGCATAAATCTTTGTAAAGTACAAGTCGTATTAAGTAGCAGCGCTTCCAAGACGCATCGGACTTACCCAGCTCTCTGCTGCTTTGCCGCTATTGCTGCTCTTGCTTTGCTTTTCCACTTCCCTCCCTCGCTCTCTTTCTAACTAAAGAGTACAAGTTTTTCAAGCTGAAACTTTTCTTACTCGCTAGATTAACATCTGTTAATTAAAGCTCATCAACAAAACAACGAGAGAAAAAGGCCGTCAAGCTTATAATGGAAAAATCCATAATTCAAATATTAACTGCGCAAAAGTGCGAAAAAAAATCGCAAGAGAATAGAAGAGAATCGGTGGGCGCGCCGCTGGCGTTTTACGAGGCTAAAAGTAAGAGTTGGATCAGCAACAATTAAGAATTCAACATTAAACGAAGTACATGCTTTAGTTTAGATGCTTTGTGTCGGTGCTGTGCTGCAGCTAAGAGCGTTTAGGCCGCATATCAGATTACCTCCCCGAGCGAATCGAAATTAATCTTGGCAAATAATATCGTGACGTTATACCAGATCAGGCGCGTAGGGGTGCACAAAAAATTACTACAATCTTTCAGCAAGGAGCTATTATCGCTACTTTCTTGCCTCTCCACAACGAGATATTTTCTTCTAACCACTCGTCATCAGTTTACAGTACGGTTATTTTTCTTTCTCTCTTTTTCTCGCGCACGTACACATAGACACACGAGGGTGTAAGCGTGACCGTGCGGAGGATTTTTGCAATGCGATGTAGACGCGCTTAAGGAGTGACGGCATTTGCCGGGGTTATATGGCCCGGAAGAAAAATGCGTGCGTGTAAAAGTGTCCCGTCGAAATTGCAGCTCGCTCGCCAAGCCCCGAGCGTATATCGCGGTCATTAAGGTGCAGTTGAAGGTGAACCTATATACACAGGCCAGCAGCTTGCGTATATATGTGAGTGCGAACGACGCGCACTGGATACCACTCGACACGACTTATATGGATGTTTATAGAGAAAGAGGCTAAAGAAAAAGATTTTTTACGCCACTCACCCTTCGGAGATCTCACCCTTGAGAGAGATTATACGACTTCTTTAACGCTTTGCTCCTCGGATGAACAACTGTATTATTTATAAGGCCAGATGGAGAGCGAGAGATTCGTTTGGCCACTCGCTAAGTAACACGATCAGCAGTAAAATAATCGTACTTGTCGTCGTCGTCGTCGTCGTCGTCGAGCCAGTGCAAGCGTACTTCGATATGTATGACCGTGCTCGCTCGCCCACACAAGTGATAATATAGCTGTTACTTTTAACAACTTACTCGTTTATAACCGTCCTCCTCTTGCTTTACTTTCCTTTTTGTTATAAGTTTTACGAGATTAGAGATTTTCAATCTAATTTTTTACCGAGCGCAAAGTTGCACAACCGCACAACAAAACTCGCAAGAATATGCGTATACGCATAATCAAATGGCTAATGGATTCTTTAAAAAGTTAGAGATTAGAATTTTTAGCAAACCTTGCAGCATCTACGTATTGTATCTTTCAAACTCCTTACATACGGCACAAGATGTGAAGTAATTTTTTTTCATCGAGACAGGCTTAACTATTTCTCTCTTCCCGATTCTTGGAATTGAAACTTTGTTCTATGCTACGATGTATTTCATTTTGCTCGCATCTGACAGACATATGTGTGTATATAATAGCTCCTCTTTTGGACTTGTACAGTGATAAACGAATGTAAGTTTTAGTATTAATGCCACGTGCCTAGAATGCACGATCCAACATTCGCAATATGAAGTTTTTGACAATGAAGCTTGCAAGTGTGTAATAAACTGTCTCTTGGTGCGAATTCGAGCGAACTATTAATTGTTTCAGTTTGACACGGCAAGTTTATCAATAATTCGTTAGATCTATCTAATTTGCGCGATACCTCAATTAAAAATAGTCAAATGCCAAGTTTTAGAATAATAAAGAAATAGTTATACGAGAGCGAGAAAATTCATGCAACTGCGCAGGTATTTTGTTTGTCATTTAGTTGCAACTACGGCTCGAGCGCGAGAGTATACCAGCCACGTCAAAATACCTACGCAGCGAATACGCAGCATCAAACTAAAGGATAGAATATAGAAGTGCTTCAGTTTTGCTCTGTATATCCGTAGACTGCGCCAACAGAGATCTGTAGCCTTATGCATTTATGCATGAGTACCGATCGATTGGATATGTACTCGTGTTCCCTCCGCTTTGTATACTGCAGGCAAAAGACCTGGACCAGATGAACATGTAGTTTTCTCAAAAGTTATACGGTACAGATGCAAATAAAAGTACAAAAGCAGCATGTACAACAGATAGCGAGAAAAAAATTTAATTGTCACGCAAGCTTTACCCAAGCTAGACGATTTAAACGTCATTATTTTAGCCTCAAAGGACACCAACGCTACTCATTGCAAGAAAAGTAAGCAAAAAGGGCTCAATGAGTTTTATATTGATATGTAATGCCAAATTTTTTTCTCTTGACGCGTCTTTACATATTTTCTGCGTCGCATAAAAATCGTCGACATGTAGCTGCACGGAGAACGATGCCTCGAGAATGGAGTTACACGTTTTCTTTCTTCGCTCTTGGCCCCATCGCTTTGCGCCATATTAGATTCGAGCTTGCACATTTTATCGAATTTTTCGCGTCGCGAGAAAATCTAGGCGAGCTTTTCGCGTTTTCTTTATTTACTGTTCGCTGAATCTTTGACACGTAACGCGACAAAAACGTCTTGCTGCTCAGCTTTTTTCCCCCTCGATCGAGACACGCGTTTGCGAAGAGATTTTTTCTTCCTCCCGCTGCAGCGTTACCTCTTGTTATAGCTCCACGTGCGCAAAGAAGATATTGATGCCCGGAGCGCGTGCTAGATCTTACAGCAGCTGGATTTACACGTGCAAAAAATAAGTGTGTGATTTTTTTCTCCCACGATTGTTAGGATTGTTAAGTTGTTATCAGACGCCTTACCAAGACTTTGTATTAGCGTAAACTGAGTCAAAAGAGCGGATTAACGCTATTTTTTTAAAACTATAGCCAAGTTAATGAACCTCGACACAAAGCGTCGAAAGCAAGAAAACCGATCTAAATTAAACGAAGATATGTTTTTCTTGCCGTGACTGGACAGAGAGAAGGCGCAAACGAGGTTATTCTGCTACGCCGCACTGTATAATGCAGTCGCGTGCACGCTCGAGAAGCGGCGCGAGGTAGGGGATACGAGCGACGACAGCTGCTGCACCGTCTGCAGGCGCTGCAATTTAAAAAGTGAAGGTACACGTCACTCGAGGCGCAAAGTACGTTTGAGAGAGCAAACGCTTGACCTTAGGTAAGCACGAATGTTCATTGAGTCGCGAGCCGCGTACTGCTGTATACCTGTGCTCCGCTTTCTGCTGCGGCGTCAAAAGTAAGCCGTAAGTATTACGCGCTCATTGATCGAGAATAATCAAAGTGACACGGCCGATTCCCCGCGATTGTTTGAAATACGACAAATACGTGCGTCGATCGACGACTGGACTCAACGAATTTTTTTAGAAAATTTGCTTTCTACTTGGACCAATTCGTCTCTGGCTCGACGCGGTGCACACAATGTGGCCAGCTATCATCGGCTGTATAATTTTATTAATGATAAAGTTAACAATAGATCACCGACAGAGGCGACTGAAAAACTATCCACCAGGTATGGATGTCTTTATCGCTAAGCATGTATTCGAAAGTTAAAGTTAATTATATTCACGATGCTTTCATGTAACTCATTAGTACGGCATACTTGATGTCGCTTTCTAACGACCTCAAATATAATAGAGTTGCGAATGATCGCATCCTTGTGACGATGTCGATCGGCTGCATTTGCTTGTCGTTTACAATTCGAATGAGCATGTTTCGGCATAAGCATGAATTCGGTACAAGTAAAGTGATACGATCGAATTGCATTCCGTTAGGACCATGGGGACTACCGGTTTTGGGCAATCTTCTCTCAATCAACCGGCTTGTTAAAAAAACCCGTTTTCACTTCAACGCTTGGCGCAAATTAGCCGACGTCTATGGTCCAGTGCTGCGCATTCGCCTCGGCATAACGAAACCTCTGATCGTCGTGTCAGGTCGCCAGGCTGTGCTGGACTTTTTAAACAGGCGCGAGTTCGACGGTAGGCCCAATAGATTCGAATTGCGTAATAATGGCAAGAAAATGGGCATCGTTTTGAACGACGGTCAAGACTGGATCGACCAAAAAAGGTAATTGATTAATTCTCTGGCATTGATTGCAAAATTTGATAGCAAACATAAATAAGCGATATAAAATGTTGCGTGGGTGCTTCTTTGTCTAAGGTTCCTGCTGAAAGCCTTGAAAGACTTTGGCTTCGGCAAACAGTCGATGGAGGATTTGGTTCTGCAAGACGTCGAGATGCTCTGCGACATTGTGCGCAATCAAATGCTCGATAAAGCAATGGACGTGCACGATTTTTGCGAGATAACCGCGATCGCCGTTGTAAGCAGCCTGTGGAATTTGATTGCCGGTAGAAGGTAAACCAGTTCGTAGCTTCGCACCGCGCGACAAGTCTGCTATATTACAAAAGTGTTACAAAAGTGAAATTTGAATAAGCGCGACTACGTGCAAAATGTATTAAACGTGCAAAATGTATAAAAATGCTCAAGGCTACTTTGTTGGGCAAACGCTCGTCCGCGCAAAAACTTTCTACGCTATCGCACGCGGCTATTAAACGCATTAGATTCGAGAGACCGGTATGCGTATCGCTTGCGTTCGTGCGCGCGCTCCATGATCGATCCGCTGAATGGGCATGAGCCACCGTCTATCAAAGTCTAATTTATTGCAGGTGTGATCCGACTAAAGAAGAGGAAGGTATGCTGAAGATTTTGCGCATCCTCAAGGAAAGTTTTCGAAGCGGCAGTGCGGCTGGTTTTCTTTGGCAACACATACCCATTTTGCGTTTTATTATGCCCAAGTACTCCGGCTTCAGTGAGCATCAGAAGAGAGTCACGGCGATGCTCCATTATTTTCTGGTACACGCCAAAGCTCTGTTTTTTACTTTTTCTGCTTTGTTCAGTCGCTGCTGTTTTTTGCCTTTTTATCGAACATGTTATAATGTGTGTGGGTAGGAAGAAGTATCCGAGCACAAAAAAAGCAGGAGTCCGGGAAACCCGAGAGATTTGATCGACAGATACTTTGACGAAATGGATTCCAAGAAACACGAGGAAGATTCGTCTTTCAGTGGTGCGTTTTTCAATCGAATTCTGACCTATTTGTCCGACCGAGAGAACAAGTTTTATAAAAATACTCGCAGAATTACAGCTAGTAGCCATTGTGCAGGACCTCTTTTCCGCTGGAATCGAAACAACGTCCAACTCAATAGGATTTGCTATCGCCTACTTGGCCAAGTATCGAGATGTTCAGGCTAAAATTCAAGAGGAGCTAGACCGAGTGATCGGCGATGAAATTCCCCGGTTAATTTACAAAGATTCGTAAGTTGTCTTGCTGAGCAGTTGCCATCTACTCGAGACCTCTAAGACACGTAATTTTCAGGCTGCCGTATCTGAGCGCGACAATCGCAGAAGTCTCACGCCTATCCAACGTCGCACCCACGACCATTCCCCACCGTGCCATTGTCAACAGCTCGATATTGAGCTATGACGTGAAGAAAAATTGGTCAGTCATCGGCGACTTGCGTAGCGTACACATGGATCCAAATCACTGGTCCGAGGCCGATGTATTTCGACCCGAGCGCTTCATCGATCCCACCGGCCAATTTGTCAGTGATCCCTGGCTCATGTCTTTCGGTGCTGGTACGTAATGCAACACGTATTTTATTATTTGAATGCACTAATTCGCCACAGTGTCGAGCCTAGGTCTTCTTCCGAATTCGCCTACAGAAAACACAACATTGGATTCGATGTATACAATTTTAATGCACTACTTTTCCAGGTCGCAGAAAATGTCTCGGCGAAAATTTAGCACGGATTAGCCTTTTACTTTTCTTGGCAAGATTACTCCAGAAATTTCAATTTAGCCTAGCACCGAACGAGGGAGCCCCGTGCCTGCTTGGAGTGAATGGCTTCACTATAGCACCGCCACACATTAGCATTGTCGTAAAGTTGCGCCGATGATAATCCGACACAGAGATATAACCGAGAAATGGTTCTTATTCGTTTTCAATGGATCTTGACTGTAAGGTCAACGATATTGGCTCAATTCAATCAAACTTTTGGCTTATAGCAACTAACATGCATATTAGACCTGTTATTTTTGCATCGAGTATTTTCGATTCTACACGCTCACACTTATATATGGCCGATTCTCTGTCAACTCAACCGGTCAAAATTTTTTTTCTATATCTAATATGATGACCACATTGTTTGGGATGTCAGGAATGTACAAAAAAATTTATAGAGCGATTGGGGCCTTCTATCACCCTTTTTCAGAATTCGAAAGTTTGCATTTTTCGCATTTTTCCGTAATTTATCAAATATCCCTAATATTTCATTAAGCTCTAGCTTAGTGTAGAATGACTCAAAAGTAAAAGGGCACAAAAGCTTTTTGGTTGGAAATCGTCCAAATTTTCAGAAAAAATGGGTCCCGAAGCGATCTGAGCACTCTGGAGGCTTCTACAATAGAAATTATCAAAAAAAAACAAAAAACACAAAATCTAATCAAGTATGATCCGGACTTTCCTTTCCTAAAGTATTTAAGAAGCTTCACCAACATGTCAACTACTCCTTTGTAAGTTTTTATAATGGTTTGAGCCTTGGTTTGCCCTGGAGACGCTAATATGTATCGAAAAACGTGCAAAAAAGGCCCCTAAAACAGAGTATAGC
>CACVKI010145767.1:0-17796 GCA_902732785.1 Trichogramma evanescens
TGACCCCATTTTCATAAAAAATACAGCGACCGAAATGAGTGTCAAAAAAACGTCCTCTTGGGACTTAATGGGTTAAGTTAAGAAAATAAACTGTCTCTGCACAACAACAACAATTATTTTTGAAAGTATTATTTCAATGTGTTAGTTTTCCTTAAAGAACGACGAACAGTGTTAGTTTTCGTTAGAGAACACCGAAAAGTGTTAGTTTTCCATAGAGGACCCTGAAAAATGCTATTTTTCGTTGCAGAATAAATGCTGATGTTAGTTTTCGTTAGTAAATTGGAACGTGCTAGTATTCCTTAACAGCGTCGATATATATTTAAAAATGGATTTTAAAGTTTATAAAGTTATCGTATTTACTCAACGCCAGCGCATAAACTAAACAGTTTTTGGCTTTGATAATTCGTAAAATTTTATAATTTATTTGCTCGAGTCAAAAATTGTTAACTTAAATTGTTTCTCCGTAACTTATTCTGAACACGTTATAATTATTAATTTAATCAAAAGGTAAAACATGATTAAAGTTGTATTAGAAGCGTCTGCAATCCATCTCATGGACTATATATCCGCTGCACTTACCTATATAGATGAATTTAGTTGAAAGCGCCTACAGATCAGTCTTACGGTCAACAAGCTCGAACTATTTATACTCTGAGGTAAATTCTAACTTTATCATAATCACGGACAACACATCGTAATATATAAAACCAAATCAGCTCACAATGTAATAGAATTTTGCCAGAAAATGGTATTGATCCCAATGTCAGAGTATAAAATATATTTATGTAAATTTCAAAGTGGATAATGTCACGAAATAAATTGCTTCGTACTTGAAACTTCTTGAAAGTCTCTGCTTTAGAAACACATTTTAGATCGACGTTCATTTGGAGAGAATGTGTTTTTGATGTCAACATGGGGTTGGTTATAAATTCATAAATTTTTACTCCCCAGCATCACGTATACTGGCAATGCAACATGATTCGGGGAGTTTTTTACAGCCGGTCAGAAAGAATATACGCGCGAGCTCAATTTTCTCTTTTTTAGGTAGTTTGCGAGTGTATTAGAAACAGTATTTTTTCAACCATGAATATTTGTGGTCGGTATTATAATGTCACAACATATTTTTTAGCTGTCTGAAAAAAACAAAATAATAATAATAGTGCTCCAAAAAATGTATTGTTGTATTCAATCCAATTTATAAATACATGGTAATTTTTGAGTACAATAAATTAGTTACAAATATAAAAAAATTTCGTACCCATGAATTTCAATTATTTTAAACGCTAACAGAAATTATGTCAAACAAAATAAAATCAGCATTTCCGAGAATTATTGAGTTAATAAAGAATTAACAAATCTCTCATATTGACAGATTAAATGGATTGATAGGTCACTAAATAATCTGAAAAAAGCTTGTTAACGTTGACAAATAAATCGTTGTTTCGTAATTTCACGTCGACATACGTTACGTGTAGAAAATAACCAATAAATTCGTAAATATTCATCAGAGGTTTCACTCGTACACATATAAGTGTCGATTTTGTACGGTATTGACACAAACTCGTCTGGACAGTCGCAGTTATGAATCGAAATTCGTTCGGAAGTATCGAAGTTTTTGAAATACGCGGCCAAGCTGTACTTATATTCCATGAACTTGAAACGAAATAAAAAATAATAAATGTATAAGAGGGAAAAATAAAGTAAGACAGTCGAAGCCGGATAAAAGGGCGTTAGTATACATGGCAGCGCAGAAATAGGAATTGAAAAAGTAAAGCAAAGAGTTTCATTCCCATATTTTGTTTACCTGTAGGTATAAATCTAGTATGCGCGCGGGAGTATTACAGCTGGAGCTGCTCTGAAAGAATCATCGCGGCCAGTTTTGGATAGATCGCCTGCTGTATACACACTCGCTCGTGTATTTGTACACGGAGAAAACTGTTTACTAAAAATTTCTGTATTTTCTTCTAGCCATGAGTTATACTTGAGTTTTAGAAAAATTCAGTAAAGTTTATTACATTGTGTTTTAATAATTTTCAATGCATCCATAAGTCAGGTATATGTGTGAGTTAGCAGAAAATATAGCAATTTTTTCGTAAAGCGTTTTCTCGGTAAACGTGAGAAAATGTGCGAGCTTACAGCTAGTGGCGTGGGCAAAATTGATCGCCAGCTCTGCCACGTAAAAGTCTTAGCGGTTTATTCGTATACTACACGTAGGTATAAATGTGGAGCTTTGCGCGAGTCAGTGCATGAGCACAGCACGATAAAGAGCTTGCGATGACGAGTGAGTGAGGCTGACTTTACGTTGTGTGCAGAGCGCTGTTATATATAGCATCGGCTCAGCTCGCCGACGCGCTGAAAAGTTCTTGAAAATGTCAATCACGTGTGTGTTCGAATGTCATGTGCACTATCGAGCTGCCGGTAGATGTATGTTTAATTTTCATCTATGTTACATCGATACATGTGTTGAGCTTTGGTAAAATCTTTTTTGCGATAAAAAACATATAGCTCGGGGCGCTCCGTATCGCGATCCAACGATGCCAAGTTGAGCTGTTTTTCACTGCAAATTTACATGCGAAGTCGTTGCTATTTTTTCTTTCTCTGCTCTAGAATCGCCGTCGCTTGCCCCGAAGTAATGTCAAGGTTTGCCCGAGATCGAGAGCTGTGCAGTAGCTGTCTCTCGCTGTGTAGCTCCGACGCGATACGCGACTCATCGACAAAAGGGGGAAAAAACAATGCGTTCGCGCGTCCATAGAAAACGTCTGTTTAATGTCTTGCCCGCTGTGCCAACAATTTATCGCGCGCAATGCAATTGGCGTACTACTGCTCTCGTGACTCTTTTTTTTTTTTTTATATATCTCTGTGCAGCGAGCCCGGCCGGGGGTGTGCGAGCGAAGCATCGCGTGTGTGCACTGTGCTATGCATGCGGCATCGCTCGCGATTCACGTGCAGTTGTATATCGATGCATCGCGCGACCAACTTTGAAAGTGCATATATATTGACGAGGCAGAGAGAGAGAGAGAGAGAGAACGAACGGAATACACACTGTATATTTATCATTTGGCGCGACTACATCCAAAGTTTTGCCGCTCGTGTATAGTACGCGATCGAGCATTGTCAGGCCGCTCGCTCGCGAGAGGTTGAGATATTTCGCTTTTTGTCCCGCGCGCGTTCGTTTCTTTGTTTTTTTTTTTTATTTTTGTTGTCTAGTTTTGTTTTTTTCGCAGCGCGCGACAACTTTTTTCTTTGACATGCAACTCGTTTGCACGTGTATACCAATCATATTATACGTGCACTACGCGCCTGCTTTCCACGTTCGTCTCATTACATGGTATTGAAAATCCATACCCGCCCACGCATACGCTCTCCGTAGAGCCGCGCGCATTTGTGCAGCTCATCATCGAAACGTTGTATGGTAGTTGCGGCGAGTTCCTTTGCGAATATGCCCCGCGAATAAATGACATGTATAATTTGACCGACGAGAGGCGTATGGATTTAAGCCAGGAGAGTCACTACAGGCGGTTACCCAGCGACTACACACCCGGGACGCATAAATACCGTTATTATAACTACATCGAGCTCGTGTTTGCACAAGGGATCGAAGCTCGCGACTGACTGACTGACTGACATCATTAGCGCAGTTTTCGTGCGTCGTTGGCTGATCATCGTGCGTGGCGAACGACGAGGAGGATCGTTGCTCGCGCGGCCAGTCGCGTAAATCGCGAGATCGACTCCTATAATTAGCATTCGCACGCCCGGGTAAATAACGAGACGGCCGCGAGCTGCGACGCGCAGCGCGTCATAGCCGATATCGCCGCGAGGCGGGCGTACATAGCAAAAGGAGCGAGACTCGACGGACGCGACAGAGAGATCAGCGGCAGTCGAAAAACCTCCGCAGCTAACCGGCCCCCGCGCGACGTGTAATTTAATTGCCAGGTTGGAGTCGCGCGCCTGCGATTACTCATCGGCATACCAACGCGCATTTGACGCAGGAAATACAAATCACCTTGCGAGCTGGAATGCGTGCATGTGCGTGTGCGTACTGGACCGTACTGGACGCGCGGCGTAAATCCGAGTCGAGAGACACCGGCATCCAGCAAGTGAACATTGACGCAGGATATTTAAATCTTTGCCCGATCTCTGACGTAGGCGATGGGCAAATTAGTGCGCTCGACAGCGAGCTAAAAAAACAAGTTTTCCTCTCTCTCTCTCTTGCTCTCTTTCCACTGCAGCTCGCACACACACACACACACACACTACGCCTTATACTAATCCATTAATCACGGCGCGAGCTCGTTTATTCAAGCGACCGGCGAGGATTCCAATAAAGGACTTTTCTCTCGGCAGTCGAGCTCTCGCCACCGTGGCGTCGCGACTCGACTCGAGCATGCATTTTTTGTTTCTTGAAACTTTCCGAAGGCGAACTTTTGTGTATATTTGTTGTGTATATCTACCGATGTGGCATGCGAAGCTACTCTGCCTGACGACTTTACGTGCCGACTTAAATGAAACTTTTACCTTTTATACACGACCGCAACAACGACGACGACGACGAAGGTTTATTTTATTAATAACTTCACACAGCCTACACTGTCTCCGTCCTGAGCATGTCTTATAGGCATCGGCGTGTAAGCTTTTGCCTCGTCTTCGTGAATGACTACAACATTTTTTTTCTTTTCGATATCTTCGGATCTGTAACGAAAGTCAACGAAATCGAGCCGCTCAAAACATTTATGATTCCCAAAATAAAAGTATTTATGCCACTTTCAATGACAAAGTACATGAATGTAAATGCAGACGTTTTTCTCGTCCTGTAGCAACATCTACAATTATTTCTCTTCACAGATTCATATTTAAAATAAACCTTCAATTACAAAATATTGGCACGTGTCTAAGCTCTTCCTTCAACCACTAAATGATGTATGAATGTCCTTGCTGAATTCAAAACATTTACTATTTTTCGTGGCTTTACAAGTACGACTTTTGACATCTTTCAAAATCAGAAATTGAAGACATAGCTCACTGAACTTTTCCAGTACATATTACATGTTCATTTGATCCTCTTTAGTAAAGCATCAAGAATAAAATTTTTATTTTTTTTCTGCAATCAATTTCGATGTATTTAATCCATTTGATGTTTTTGTTTGCTCGTGAAAAAAGGTTGAATCTTACTAGACTCATTCATTTTTCCGTTTATGACACAATTTGACCGAAAAATCGACAAATAGCTATTGTTTATTATACAGCTGACATTATAAACGTATCAATTCGATAACTTATCGTTTCCTAATATTTTATTAAACAAATTTGGTTGTTGTTATGCAACTTGCAAACACAGTATGTGCTGCACTAATTAAGCGCCAAATTCTCTTAAAATGAATTGACACGTAAATATATACGTACGCAATGAATTAAAATATATGCAAACTTGAACATATAAACATGAGTTGGTACTTTAGTGTTTAACAACATTTAACACCATTTATATTAAAACTTCTTCGAGCGAATTAAAAATATATAAAATCGTCAGATAACTTCCACAATTTCCAAATGCTAAATTTAATATTCAGATTCCTGCATATAACCCTTCACAAGAGAGAATAACTTTTGATCGAGTGAATTTTTTATAATTGCACACGGAATTAGCGATTATGCAAATACTACCATTTAAAAGTGAATGCATTTTCTAGAAAAATATTATAACGATAATTCTAGTATTTTGTGATAATCTGGAATTATTGGTACTTAGTATTTTATTACGTCACATTTTTTTATATTTAATTGCAAGCAATACATTTTATATGAAAAATGTCAATTTAATAAAAATTATATATTTGTTAAATTTTATATGAAAATAAAAAGTTTTCAGTGGCAAATTCATCAACTATATTGGTATTGAGAAAAAATTGTAATCAAATTAAGCATGTATATCTCAATTTAATGAGATGGTTAAAAACATCTAAAGTTCGTAGCTTACAGAAATATTATTTTAGTAATTTAATTTATTCAATGATTCGTTCTAAGGTATTCTAAAGTAAAGAATGTTTACTCCAAATATTTGTGTTATTGAATACGAGACATAAATGGAATGAAACAATAGAAAATTTTTATAGAATTTAATATATTTTATTTATTATGCGCACTTTAATACACTGGCATTCAACAATATAATAGCGAAGGATATATTTTTTATACATTTTTAATATGTAAGTTAGTATCTTTAATTTCCACCTGAAAAAAATTAAATTACAGTTGTTTCAAATATTTTCATGCGAAAAAGTGGAATTTATCGGAAAATGTAAAAATAAAATTAATTTACCAGTTATGCGCAAAAGAGCAAACAGACAATTTCAACGTCTGCAGAATCCATGATCCTTGCCTTTACCGATGATGCAGTGCTGTCCTTTAGGGCAGTCGCTGTTATGACGGCACTGCTTCTGAGCCGATGATTGGCTCACTTGTCCAAGAACGACCAGCATAGCTACTAAAGCAATGTAGAAAAGCGAAAGAAACTTCATGGTGAATTACTTGGTCAGCTGTGGAACTTGACAATGGAGAGAAGAAACTGTTGTGTTCTGCAGTATGATGTGGATAAGTAACATGTAGTCTTTTATATCGAACGCTCGAGGAAAATTCGGAAACATTTCTAATCTTCCTTGATCTCCGAATCTCATTTGATAACGGCATTGTTTTTACGAAAAATGTCCACGATACTGGGATTCTTATTGAAACAGTGGCTTAATTTCTTTTTTTGACTTCTTGGAAATTAACTACTTTTCTAATGTAAATATACCTTCCGTACAAATAACTAGATACTAGTTAAATGTTTTTAATTTTTTTAGCATAAATCATGCTGTAACAACATTACTTTCATCAATTATTTTTATTAACTTTTTAAATTAAAATTATTTATTTTTTTGCTGGCTAATTTAGTAACACTAAAGCATTTTTTGGAAAATAATTTAATTTTTATTACTATAAATACACGTTTTTGAAGTATACTCAGGATTTCAGTTTCATATAATGATAACGAGTAAAAATCAGAAAAAATGCCATAATGGGTATAAAATGAAGTATATTTTCATCATTAAAATGTACGTTTTATTTACAAGACACTAATCTTGAATTTATGGAGAAATATGGCTAATTACCCATCAAATTTGACGGCTTATAAGCAATATGCATGTTTGCATCTTTTACATTATGAAATATTTCTATAAATTTCAATTATCGATGAAGTACGGTAAGCCGGTTCACAAATTATCTGAAAGGCATTTTTAAAATCCGAAAATCTCTGATTATCGATAGCGCCGCATTATGTTTCAACGTTGTGGAGAGTGATCGACCGCTAAGAACAAAATATTGCCGATAATTTTCACGCATTGTGTGGTGCAGTTGTCACTGAGTTAACAGGGAGTGCTAGAACTGTTCCCCAGGGTAGAAATTATTCAAGTAACCAAACACGAACATTTGAGCAATTTTAGTTATTGGGTATTAAATTTGCGTTCTCTTTATGAATACAGTCGATATTAATCAGCGTTTTTATTGTAATAAATGAATAAGAATTAGGAAACCCAGACGAGCAGTAATGTATTAGCTTTTGACTCTAATATTTTGAAAGTTATTACTGTGTGACTTGATTATATGATTGAAAATTATTTTTCTTTTTTAAAATGTCATCAGTTATTAAATTACGACGCCTGCATGACAAATGAAGTTAAAACACGTGGTCTTTTATGTTTGAAAAATATGCTATAGCTAAAGTAAACTGCTATAGAGTAAAATGCACAACACACGAAAAGTTACTATAAAGTTGTTAAAATAAAATCCAATTTATTTCCTATTGGCTTTTACGCATTAACGCATCGATATTGCAAAATTCAGTTAAGAGAGTAAATGTTTCCAAAAAAATTTCTATAAAAGTTCTATTTTTTCATCGAACATTAAACGGATACTCTGCAATAATAATGATATTTCGAGAATCATTGTGAGATACCGCAATTTTACTAGTGAGAAAATTTAAAATTCAGAAAGTGGCGGTCAATTTTTTCAAAACTTGAAAGGGACCGAGTAAGTAAAAATAATTCGCTAAGAGCTCAGAGCTCGTATCTTATATAGGTACAAAAGCTCGAGCAAGCTGACTACAGATTTATTCCATCAAGATGAAAATTTACAATACATGAACGTACGTTGTAGATATAATAAAAATCAATAAAGTATCGTAGAGCCAATAATTCTAAGATACGCTCTGAAGATAACATATACGAGGCGTGTACTTTCCATCAAAACATATTCATTAGAAAAAAAGGAATGAGATTAGGATATCGGTGGGGTAAGGAGAAAACTCGATATTATAATAAATGAAAAAAGTTTTATGTGTCATTTACGTGCGTAAATATAATCGATAAACCTATTTTTATGATGAACAATATTTAATTTTATCTATTTTTATTCAAAGTTCTTGAACTACAAAAGGTCAGGTGAAATTTATTGTGCCAATGCTTTTTGTGCTTCGCAAAGCTCATTCATTACGAGTTTCGTTCAGATATTTACGCTCAGTAAGTAGAAGTTTTCTAATCGTACGCGTCCTACGTCGACGCAACGTTTCACCAAGAATCGCGTAGTTAAGCACGATTATGTGGCGATGGAATCCAATTGATTTTCCAACATGACAAAAAATATAGCACTCCCAGAGAGCGAGTGCAAGCTCGTGAGCTGGTCGTCCGGGGTCTTTTCCACTCAACAGGTCTCGTAATTTCACGTCCTTGAACCGTTTCGTCGAGAAAACCACGAGTGAAATTGTAGCGGGCTCATTGGTCAGCCTTCGTCACCGATGATTTTATCGTACGCAAGATGTGGGATCCTTCGTCTAATTTCCGATTCACTGGGGACAGCCCGAAGATACGCATAGAGTACGTATCTATCTAGGCTAGCAAAATTACTGACATTTTATCGGGTTCTCCCGGCTTGACTTGACGCGGCCGGAAGAGCGATTTTGTAAAGCCTCGAGTAGTGGAGAGCGAGGAGCCGTTCAGAGGGTAATATAGAAGCTCCGCACGCTGATGTGCACTTATGTAGCAAAGATAAGTTGGTAAAAAAAGAAAAGCGCAATGAATATCATTATGGTGTTTTACGATGCTGCTATAACTTATGGCACTAGTGTCGTAAAGTATACGATCCGAAGAAGGTAATCAACAGTTTCACTTTTTCAGATTTTACCGAGTACTCAGACACTAGTGCGAGCTTATTTTTTTGCATACTATAAGTATTATTTTTTGTTAAATATTTTTTAGAAATTTAATTTTTGGACTCGATTCAACATTCCTTCACGTTTGATAAAAAAAGATTGATTTCAATGAATTTAGTTTCATTTCAATTCGCTTTTTGAATAAAAAAAATATTGGACAATTTTTTGCAACTTGTCGATAAATCCACAACGCCTACATATCTATTAACGATTCATTTGTTTCGAGCTTCAATAGGTTCTTTATTATAGTAAATGAGTGATTTCGATTGTATTGGCAATTCCCTTTGAATGGATGAAAATGTTATACGAGAGTACTTTTTATGAGATGCGCATCAGTTCGAACAATTGATTCACTTCACTTGTCATATTCGAATGCACGCGTTCGAGACGTAGCCTGCTCTTCGTGTAACGAGTCGTGGCTTGTTTTGTTTTTTCTTTTTTATGAATTCTAATGCATATCACGTTACTATGCCAATTTTTCCTTTCTCAGCAATTTTTTTTACAACTATTTTTCAGAAATTCTCACTTGTCGAACAACTGGGCTGTCGATTCTGTTCGACGGAATTCAATTTTTTTGTTTCATTAGTGTATCTGACAATTATGCGTCGATTATACATAATTGAACCATGATATTTGCAATGGTAAAAAAATTATTATTTGCCTGTAGCACGCGTGAAATTGACCACAAGAATGCGTGGAGAATAGGAAAAAAAGCCGGAATTCGGTTGCAATACAATACAATTGAGCTGTACTATGAAATCAGGTGCATAGAGAGGAAGTTGTGCAAATTAAAAATCAATAACTTCCTCGGACGGTCGGTGTAAACAATAATCAACGAAACTCATTCTCTTTTGGCTTTAAACATTTTTGAAAAAAAGGGAAGAATGAATGATAAAGAAATCTTTATTACGAGTTCAATAAAACCAAGAACAAAGGAGATGTTACGCTTACGATGGCGGTTTCATTGAGCGTTAAAATAATAGTTTTATTTATCATCGACGCGATTCGCGTGCAAACGTGGATCGAAAAATGCAAAAACACCTTTTAATTCGACTAATCGAGAGAGTTTAACGAGGCAGGCATGACTCGGGAGTATAACAACATATATACACACTCTTGATATTGTGCAAACACACACGAGTGAGATAACATCGAACTTGTTATGTTATATCGTGCGATATAAGCATTTACATGTAGCGGCCAGGCGCGTTGGCTAGTGCATTATCCACACGTCTATCGTGACACACGCCACTATTACATCATAATAATAGACCGGCTGAAAGACATTTTAAATTAATTAATAACTCTTTGGCGCATGTATACGCTCGAGGCGTATACGCATCATCTATATATGGGGCCGAAAAACGAGGGTATTAATAAGATTAACGGGACGCATCAACGGCGCATGAATCGGCTTCTGGATTGGACTTGAATAATAATGCCCATAAGGAAAGCATAAAACCTTGTAGAGAGTCGTGGACGAGGAAAAAATTTGAATAGAGTCCGGCTCGGGAAGTAGTAAAATTCAGCGTAACACGTTGGGTACATTGTTTGCGTGTGAGTTGCACTCCGTCACGATGGCATTATGTGACAGCTGCAGCACGCGTCCATTATAGCGAATTATCCTCTTCAGACCACCGAGCGAGCACATAAAGGTGCGGCAAATGGTCACTCGACGAAGAGATACACATACAATCCGCACTTTTAATATAACATAAACATTATTACATGAACGCGAATGCAGAAAAAGAGAGCGAGAGAGAGCTTTCATATAAATATTTACAGAGTTGCAGCGGACGCACATGGCTCTGACGCTCGAGTCTCGTCTGTCTCTCGATCGATACAAGCAATACATTAAAATTTTCATGGAAATCGATAGACTCGATCCGTCGCAGGTAATTTCGCTCGCACGCGCGTCAACGGCAATCAATCGTAAAAATATCCTCTCCTCGCGATACTCGTTGTTGGATTTAAAAAGGCGAAGCTCGCACGCAAGATTACGTATACGCAAAGAAGGGCGCGAGTTCCCCACGTGCTGTTGTCGTGTGCATCAGCTTTATGGATCGTATGACATGTTAATTAAAAAAAAAGAGTAGGCATGCAAGCGTTCGTGACCGTGCACTGGACTCGATGTGCAACAGGCCGCGCCAGAGGCGACTTATATCTAGACGATGGGGATGCTTACTTCGCAGACCGAGTGTGCGATCCTTATGTACGGCTAGCCAAAGCTGCCAGCGGCGATATATATATTGGAAAAGCCACGAACGATTTTGCATTCTCAGCTCTCGAGGCCGACAACGACACCATTTCTCATAATAAACGCATTGCATGCACTTGTCAACGCTCCACACAAAAGATGGACCGTACGCGTGCACCGCTTGAACGTAACGTATAGCGCGTATTATGTTCGCCGAGTGATCGATGGAATTATCTAACTTATGCTTTTAAGATTTATTGCAGTCCGCGCCCATAAACCATTCGATGCATAGGACTTTATTTATACTATATATATTCTACTTGAATAGGACTCGTGGCCGAGAGCTTGACGCACATCGATTCCAGTTGTCATTGGAAAATTGTAATAGCGCATTACCTAAACGTTGCATTGTATAATAAGAATTTGGATTATTACAAGAGGCTTCGAAGTGATTAGTTTTTATCGCACACGTGTAAGTGACGTCGCTCGAGTCTCGTTCCTCAACCGATAAGCCTTTAGTCAAAATAATATTTGCCCGTTTTTTTCCAGTCACTTATTGTATGCTCGAAAAGTTAATTGTTAGTGTTTATTAATTGATAAGTAAACATGCTCTCGATCGATCAAACTTTTTTGTATATTCCCTTGTTTATTTTTCATTTCTCTCTCAATTAACCAATTGAGAATCTCAGTTGGAATCGAGGTTGATAATCGATATCCCATTGGCTATAGCAATACAAAAAATAGATTATATAATTTCACCTGATGTATCAAATATCAACTTCTATTTAAGTGTGACACATCCACAATACCTACCGAAAAACGTTTTAATTAGCATATGTTTGCTGTACGCTTGATTGACCGTACAAAGCTCTAAGGATTTAAATGTAGCGCTCGTACGTTGGCGAGGTTTTGAAAATAGAAATCCTTTTACATCGGCATGGCCTACACCCACTAGCGGTCTGTACATGCCTCCGATGTAATGAGTCGAAGCGTGTTTAACGCGGCGTCTATCTGAAACTGTCGTCGTGTACGCGCTTCACGGAGTTTGTAGGTCTAAAAGCGATTCGTTCGAGAGAGAGGGAGTGATCAGTTTATCTATATATCGTTCTCCACTATTATTTCCATGGCAAATTAATTCGTCGGCGTCGAGGAGCGTACGTATAGCAGCGAGGATACAGTACACACGTAGGCTGGCATCGGTTAAACATTGATTGATGCCTAACGCTAAATCGAGTTTTACACGAGAACTACTGAATATGCGCTTTTCCGGAGCAGTAATGCAGCAAAGGGTCGGTGCACCATCTGGCCTATCATGCCGCTGCTTCGACTTCCATTATTTTTTAACCGATTTCTACCTTTCCTTCCTTCTTATTCCTACCTTTTTTTCAGAAGAGTAACGCAACGTATTTTAACATTGGTAAAAAATATTTTAAATTCAATCTGCTTTTAATGGAATCATGTTTTTTACTAGTTTCTTTTTTATTTCAAGTGTCTTTGACGTCTTTCGAGATATTTACGCTGTCTTTACTGAGTAAAAATGGGTAATCTATTTTACCCTTCAATGGGAGTTTTCAATATAAAAAATCAGGATGCAAGAGTTCTTTGACAATCGTGCGAGTATAGCTCACAATTGCACTACACTTGAATTATTATCTCTACTCGGGAAAAGAAGAGATGTATTTTTGACTCAAATCAATATTTTTACCACGTTTAATTTTTTAATAGTAACTTGTATTATATAATTAAACTAGATATCCATATAATAAATCAAAATGTATTCTTAGGAAAATTCACTTGTAATGCATTAATTTTATGAAGAATTGCTGTAGGCAATTTAAAACTTTTCTTCAACTTCTTGACAAGGAACTTTTAATAAATGAAGTATGTTGAAAGTTATTTTACTAAAGAATTCTTTATTGTCTCTATGTACAAATAATGAAAATTTTTCAAAAGCTGTATCATTTTTGTTCTTGTTGTGTACATTATTGATGATATGCGTCAGCTATGCAATGATTTTGTATAGGCAAAGCGAAATATCTTTTTTTTGAGCCACCTGTAACACAAAAAAATCTTTTTTTTTTAATAAAATATATATGTCAGGAGATCTCTAAATAATATTAATATCGTAGAAGCTTTAAATAAATCATAGTATTCATAATACACACCTACAGAAAATAAAAATTTTTTACATTTACTACAATTATACTAATACATCACTAGTTTATTTTTACTATTGTATTTATAGAAAATAAATTGATAACGCCATAAGTCGACGGAACAAATGAAAAAGTTTAATTTAAACGTACGGTGTACCTTATACAGACAATGGCACAAAACTATGCATTCGTCTTATACGTCAGGGACTTTGAATTGCAAATGAAGCATGCTTAACTGGATTGCTCAGTCGAGTGTAAAACAAAGTCTAATAAATAGTTGAGAGAGTTAAGAGTAAATTGTTTACAGAATCTGAAAAGTTTCAAAAGTAGAATCGTAGTAAAAAAGTTTTTTTTAGCTACACCAATGTTTGCAAGTGAGGTTGCATTTTTAAAGTATGTCCAATTTCTTGAATGAATGAAACGAATCGACTATCTTTGCCATTTTTTCGGATTGAATACTTGTTTAATAAAATCAATTTGAACTGCTTGAAACTACACTACCCGTATCGTCAATAAAGATTTAATTTTTCTACTTGTTGAAATAATTATGCGACCGATAGATTGGATTATCAAATAAACTTGTCAACATGGGCGAACTTCATTGAAATTGATGAAATCGCTAGGCAAAACTGCGCGAATCCACAACATCAATTTCCCAAAAGTGTTTATAACGTGCTAAGGTTTTACTTGACACTGATTGATTACGCGCGCACGCGGCTATACAATAGCATTGATTTTATTAAGCTTTCATGTATGCCGCGCGTCGAGCCTTTTCCCAGCCAGATTTGTAACGACCGATTTGTTCTTTTACGTACGTTGTACTTGAGAGTTATTTTTAGTCAGGATTTGCGTATTTTTTAATTTCTTTTTGTCGATCGCAGTGAATCTCGCACACATTGATAAATTTACGCGCGATATTTTTGAATTGCTTTTATTTTAACTCGAGCACTGCAGTCATATTTCATTGCGTCATCGGGCGCATTCGAGTGTTAAATGTAATTATAAGGATAATAAGCTGTTCGATTTCAAAGAATGGTGACACTAAAACGATGGATACGTCGTCCTGTTATTTTTTGAATATTTTTATGACGTTGATTATGAAAACTTAAATATCATTTTATAATTCATGTAAATTAATACCAGCTTATTGTTGCAAAAGTAAGGGGTTCATCGAATGACAGGTCAGTTAAGATTAATTTTCTGTCCACAAACAGTTTTACGAAAACAGGAATGAGATATTAATCTCAAACGCTGCAGTTTCACAAAAAATCCTTTCTTCGCTTAGTTTTCTACATTTTAGCCAAAAGAAGAGGTACGGTGAAGATTTATTGACTTCTGAAAGTATACTCACCACGTATTCCAATTTATTCCTTTAGACACCCAGAGAAACTTTTTTTCGCCCACCGCACTCAACAATTTCCTTAGAAATGAGTTGTATCCATGAAAAATAAAGTTAATTAACTGAATTTACAATAATTTTTGTACCTTACGTTTATCTTGGTAAAGAAATACATGATTTGAATATTCAAAGTGCGAGGTAGAAACTCATTGGACGTATTTTCATTGGGTAGATTAACATTCATGCTTGGATAATCGCGTGAAGGTTAAAAGCCAAATAGACTGGTATGATGCAGAAACCGAAGCCACAAAATATAGCGCGTTTTCCAGCTTCTAATCGCGCTTGCCTGTACGTTAAAGGCCGATACGCATACGTATAGACAACTCGACGTTTCTTCGCGCACATTTATTCATTAAAACACGGGTCGCGTTGAGACTTTCCAGCTGAATTTTTTTTATATAACACTCGTACGAGCCGAGTGTTGGATGATTTTTTTATATATGATATTCTTGAAAAAGCTATGGCACAGGTCTGGTAATCTCGGAGATCACATTCTTACAGCTCGTAAATTCTTCTATGGAATACTGCTATATCATGAACTCTAAACTTTTTAATACCACAACTCGTCTTTTTACTCCTCAATGCTCTCTCTATCTCTCTTTGCCTCTCTTTCACTTCCACTTTTTCCTCTGCGATTATGATGTATCCTCTGCAGCTTTCCCAGATATTGCACAGCAGCTTTATAACACGCGGTCAAGTCTTCCGTGACGCGTATGACGTAGATGTATGTAAGTGAAATTGAAGAGCAAGTTGATGTCAAAGTGGATGAAAGTGGAGTAGTTTGAGAGGTAACATTTTGATAAATTATTTAAGTTTTGTCAAAGCTCTCAAAAAAAAAACAAAAATTACTATTGTCAGAAAATTTGTATGGTTGAAACGAGACCACTTGACCTTTGAAGCACTAAATTTTTTCAAAAAATTTTTTGGAAGCATGATTTTAAATGTAAACTTTCAATCAAATTGTTCAAGCTTTTTTAACGATCAATAAGGGCTCTTGTTAATTATCCGATATAATTTTAATTGTCACAAAATCAATGAAATTAAATGCATAATTTTTTCAAAAAAGAAATAAAATCTCGGTTGCTTTGTATGATTCTACTTTTTCATAATAGTGCAAACAAAAAAAATGGAAACATTTCCTGAGCTAGTGTATAATTCATATGTTAAAATACTTACATGAAAAAATGTAATAGTGACTAGCTTGGATAAAGTGTATATGTAAATCCCGCTACTAAAAACCAAAGTAGCCGTAACTGGAAATTTAGCTATATTTCTTTTTTCTTAAATATTTAAATTCTTGTTGAAAAAGTTTTTGCACCTTGAAAACACAATTTTAAAATTCATATGATTCACTCAGAAATCCACACAACTCAATTTTATTTTTTTTGGTTTCAATTTGGAGACATTTTTTAAATTAGAGTAAAATTTTTTTGTCAAATGGAAAAAAATTTCGTAGCGGCATGAGACAGTTTCAATAAAGTTGCACAACTAATAGTTTTACACTTCAATAAATGATACATCTGAACTTGTGGATAAAACTGATTATTATTTTTGGATAGTAAAAAAATATATTGATAATGCAACCAGCTCAATCCATCTAATCAAATAAAAGTGCGCGGCAAGTATACACCACTTTTATAGTTGAGAGTTTGTCGAAGAGTATCACTTTGAGCTACAGTAAATAAGACTCCATCATATAATTAATTTCGTACTCATGTTTTATACAACACTATTATCTCATGAGCAACAGGAATTTTATTTTCTTAGACGAAATGTTGTATGAATGATTCTTATGTTTGTGCAAAAAGTTTCATTGTAAAACAGACGAAAAAAAGTAATGCAGCTAATTAAGAAATTGCTTGGTTATAATAATTTATAATTTTATAAAAAAAAACTTTTTTAAGAGAAAAATGAGTTTACCTCGCTTACTTATAAGTCAGGTCAGGGTTTTGAAACAATAATTCAAAACATTCAATATTTGAGTGACGGAAAAATTGATATGCGCCACTGTACGCCAATTTCCCGTATTTCAAACTGAAAATTGATTTTTCTTTAGCTTTTAATGGGTTTAACTCTATTAATTCTCAGATTCAAATATTTGTATTATATACAATAGCGTAAAATTCAACAATGTATAATTTGATATGTGTAATGCATAAATCGAAAATTAATAATTAAACACGTTCACGAATAGAAATGTTTGTTCTTAATTTAAAGTGTTCCTCATACTTGTTATATCGTTAATTTAAAGAATATACGATTCGTAAAATGTCATACGTTCACAAAATATTTAAAATATTATCATTGCGACTCTTGAATTATTTGAACCAGACAGCATATAATACATATACTTTCATTGACAGGGCATGTTATACACTCGGCAACAAAATTATCGCAACAAAAAATTTCATCGAAATTTTGTCGATTTTCAAATGCTCCTATCTTGGGCTATATTTATCGTATCGAGACGCTTTTTTTTTAATTTCATGGAAATTTTGTCCTCTTTAAATCTAGATATATTACGATAAGATTCGAGTTAATGTCCAGTTACCAGCAGTATTTGAGCGCAACACTAAAACTTACTGAAAAAAATTGACTGTTTGAACGTGTACCAGTACCACAGTAATTTTTTTATCGAAATCTAACATACACCATCGCAAAGTACTCTTTTCAACGAGTAATTTAAAAAAAAAAAGACCTCTCTACGATTTTTTTAACGCCCTGTAGGTCAATTTGAAGGTACCATTTAAAGTACGTAAAATCCTTCGTTTAGCTGAAATCAACACGATTTTCTGGGCAT
>CACVKI010145767.1:17846-29077 GCA_902732785.1 Trichogramma evanescens
AAATCCTTCGTTTAGCTGAAATCAACACGATTTTCTGGGCATTTTGCGTACACAAATCGTACCTTCAAATTGACCTACAGGGCGTTAAAAAAATCATACAGAGGTCTTTTTTTTTTTAAATTACTCGTTGAAAAGAGTACTTTGCGATGGTGTATGTTAGATTTCGATAAAAAAATTACTGTAGTACTGGTACACGTTCAAACAGTCAATTTTTTTCAGTAATTTTTAGTGTTGCGCTCAAATACTGCTGGTAACTGGACATTAACTCGAATCTTATCGTAATATATCTAGATTTAAAGAGGACAAAATTTCCAAGAAATTAAAAAAAAAAGCGTCTCGATACGATAAATATAGCCCAAGATAGAAGCATTTGAAAATCGACAAAATTTCGATGAAATTTTTTGTTGCGATAATTTTGTTGCCGAGTGTAGAAAGAAATAAGACCACACAACACACCGGCTTTATTGGAAATTTATTGGCAGCTCGTAATTGTTTACTTTCTCAAGGCGCAACACACGTAACACGGAATCGTACTTACAACTTTCAAATTTTCGCGAGTTTCTGAGTACAGTGACGGCTGCTGTTGGTTACCAAAGCTTCGAGAACTTTTATCCAGCCGGTTTCATGCGCGACCTTGCCAAGATAAAATCTCAATTTATAATTTTCCAACGTATAGCGCTATTGTATAGCCCTATACATCGACATTGAATTTAATCATTGCGAGCAATCGTCAACTCGTGAAATCATCGCATAAAAAAACGAGCTTAAGTAGCACGTCGTCAGCAATTAATTGGGCCGACTATACAATATATTTAACTGTAGCGGCTGTGTTGCAACAAAGGGACTGAAAATCTAGCATCACCACTGTAACGCAGCAGCAACAGCAGCAACATCAAATTATAAAGTATCAAATCCAACACATGATTGCTTTTGCCCCTCCACTTTGCTTCTATCTTTCACAACAGATAATGCGACAAATGAATGAATAGAGTCCAGCGTGTCCCCTGCAGCGGTGGTGGTGGCGGCGCCGGCACTGCCCTATAGCCTATGCTGTACGCTGACTCTTTCTCGTGGCGGCAGCGGCTCAACTTTGCCGTCTGATGGTCCCTGGTTATAATCAGCTTCCGACTCCCCTTCGCGATTACATATACAGGGCCTCGCTCGCTCGCGAAAATAGGATTATGCCCGACTATATAGCCGCTATATACTGCTGGATTCCATTTGGTGACCACGCACACGCGTATGGGTCCGGGTCTATATTCCTACGCGCATGTATCTATGTGTGTTACGACCACGAGGGAGTGCAAGTACACACACCTATGCACACGGCCTGTGCCCGTACGCGTACATATATTTATAGAGGCTTGCGTGCGTATACAGAAACACATTGAACATGGAAGGTATTTTCATGTGTTATTGATGCTCAATAAGATCATGTGACTTGTTATTTGACGAGCTCGTGCCGATGCACGATACGTGTACGTAGCTAATTCCATTTATGAACGCGATAATTGTGGATTAATTCATCTTTAGAGGAATATTTCGCACGAGTTGGGGGAGGAAGGAAATAAGTAAAGATTAAAGTATTTATATCTTCTAATAATTTCTTCTCGAACGTATTATAAGTTTTTAGTCGACTTGTTACTAAATCAAATAGTACAATATTGAAACGTCGAAGAATTAACATTTCTATATTACTAGCGATACCCGTCGTGGCTTCGCTCACGTTAAATTTGTAAGGAGTAGGAGAATATTTATAAAAACAAAATAAAATTTTAGACTTTTTTTGCATAAAGACATTCAGAAATATATTTACAAAAGTGCTTAAACAAAGCCAATTAAACGGTTAACCTGAATAATTCGCGACTAACTTTTTTAATAATTGTGGAATATCACCAATGAGCGATGAGCAATGAGTGCAGGGGAGCGGGTGAGTGTGTGCGAAGTGGTAAAAAACGAAAATAATTCAAAACTTAAAAACAAAAAAGTAAAAACGGATTCTAACATCATAGAAACCTTCCCAGTGGTATAATAAATGTATGGTAAAAATTTCAGAACGATCGGACGGGTAGTTTTTAAGAACATGAAATACAAACAGACGTCGTTTCTGCTTTATATATATAGATATAACACCTCGCTTGCACCTAAGATGATGTAACTAGGCCATTTTTTTGGGAAACAATGAATTTCTATTCAATTCTACAAGCTCGACATTAAAACTATATTTTTTCTGAACGAGCATAGTTACGAGTTATTACAACGAAAGTAGGAGTGAATAAAAGAAGAAGAAAAGAGGATGAAGTCTTGGGAGGCGAAGAAAAATCTTATAAATAAGACACTTGTTCTTGCATGCACTCATCTGGCGTAAAGTCTTGAAGTAGACCTCGTTTCTTTCTTGTCGTCGAGCTTTCTCTGCTTCTTAGCCGGTGATTCAACGGGCACGGGGCAAAGAGGTCGCGAGGGGCGGTTAACCCTGTTTTTCACTTTGGATCGCGCAGTAGGGGCATCGATTTCCCAGCAGCAGCAGCAACAGCATGAACTGCTCGCGCGCAACTGCGTTACGCTCTCGTGTTATATCGAGTTACCTGCAAGCAGACTGTGTGTTTGCTATATATAGACGCAGGGTGCACGAGTGGTTCTTGAAATTCCGCTGCACTCTGCCTCGACACAGCCTATACCTACCTACTACAACTACTACCTACAACTAGTGCTCTACCCTTGCAGCTTCTTTGTTTACTCGTTTTTCGTCACTCCCCGCCTGGTCCCGCACCGATGCCGCTGCTGCTGCTACTGCTGCTGCTGTCGTAACAAAGATGATGATGTTTAGACGGAAGACCATAAGAGTTTCCTGCGTTCGACACCGCAGCTCTCAGCTATTGAGTGCCGCTCACGGCGCGCCCTGATCGTTTCTCTTTTCGAGGACCACTTCTGATCGGCGCAGTATTTTTGGCTTCTTTTCCCATATATATACTACCAAGAGTAATCGTCGAAATTTTCATCTCGTCCTAGTCTTTTTTCTCCTTTGTATATACTCGAGCTGCAGCAACGCATCCATCATTTACATGGCTTCGGGACACGTAATTGTTCGCTTATATCTAATGCCACAATGTGTGCGCTGCAGCGATCGACCGTCTCTACATCAAATCCTGCAGCACAACTTTGTCCCTTATACATGTAGCATGAAACGCTACACAGCAGCGCGCAGCAGTGAGTTCTCTACAATTTGAACTTTGTCATATTAATGAAAATCTGCGAGCGGCCTAACTATTCGAACAATCGCGACATTCACTTCATTAGCGGAACTGCAGAAGCCAGTTCAGCCTCGAATGTTGCAGCAGTCTATGAATGCGGTACGTACGTAGGGAGGGCTTATGTACCCGCACAAATACAACACATGCGTACACGCACATTGCAAAATTCCATTTCGTCCATTTCGATTGTCGCGCACGCGCTCGCTCGCGATATTCGCCCTCTCTCTCTCTCTCTCTCTCTTTCTATACGGCTTCAACTCGACTAGAACACGCGCAGATGTATAATAACACAGCTTCATATTGCGCCGAACAGCGCGAGACAGATAGACAGCAGCCAGCCAGGCACAAGGGAGCAATTCTGTTCTTTTGACAATACACTCCCACACGCCACTATAGTATATACCACGGCCGCCGACGTCGCCGTCGCCGTCGCTGACATAACTCTGCGAGGTGTGCGCATGAAGAAACGTTTTGAGCGCTCGATTATGCCCTGTACTCGGCTATTTCTCTCTACCTGCACAAACCAGTCCCGCAACTGAACTACAAAATACATATATATATAACTGCAAGTATACAGCGCTCGCGTATACACCTGCATGCACGTCATTCAAACTTTGTGCTTTGCCGACTCAAGTCCCGTAGACTTGCTGATACTACGCACTCTCTTGTCTGTAAGCAGTCTATACATCGCACAGCCATCGTGTGTTACTCTTGTTGCTAATGCTGCTGCTGCTGCTGCTGCTGCTGCTGCTACTGCAACTGATGCTGCCGTTCCTGTTTATTGTTTAATATACTTGCTGTTTACGATGCGGATTGGCTGGAAGTTACCTGGCTATTCATCGAGTTTCTCTGCCTCTGAGCCGCATTCAGCCCTAATTACCTTTGAATTGAACCTCGTGCTCTGCTACATTACTTCACTGACTTGGATCATTTCACCAAGTTATGAATATGTCCGAACTTGGATTCGCCTATCCCTGCGCGTAAAAACCAAAAAAGCATCTCGTACCAAATAAGACTAGAATATCTCAATGTTATTATAGCTGAAAAATTGTACTGAAAAGGGGACGTACATTCATCAAAGCTTTAGGCACGATACATGCACGAGGAGTATGGCGGAAACACACGCAGCGGTAAAAACTCAATAACCGTAGGGGCCATAGATTTTCATTTACATAGCACGAGTGTGTGTAGCAGCTTCTACACAGCTTGCATATAATATTGGAAATACAGAAAAAAAATTGCCAAAGAAAAGTGCAAGCTCGTGTGGGTTTTGCGCGAGGGTGTGCGCGCGATATACATACGTGCGTGTTACGTGTACAAGACCAGCCGAGTGGAAAGCGCGTATAATAACAAGTTGAAGCGCAATAGTACGTGTCCGGGCGATACTGCCTCCTCCTACTCGATTTTTGTGGTGCGCGAATCGATGAAAATAAAAAGTATCAGACATCCGTACATGCTACATAGACGTAGCGTTAATCAAAACTCACTCAGCGGATCCTCTATCCATTTACTGATTGACGATATTTGCCGTCTGATTTTTTCCTTTATTTATCGTACAAAGTACATAAAAGTACGGAAAAATCTTTTTGCGCAGCAAATATTCAAGAGAGAGAGATCGAAAAGAAGGGAACCAGATATACTTGAAGTTCAGTATTTACATTCGGTTATTCGCAATTAAATAAATTTTGAAATTAACGCACGCTAAAAATTTACATGAGCTCATCCCGACATGACACCGTTCAGTATCCCTCCCCCGTCATCTCACCTGGGAAATTTTATCGAAAACTCCAGATATGAAAGCTCGCTTCGATTTCAAGGAGCAAAAAATATTTCCGTTATTTAAAATTCATCTATATTTTTACGCAACTAGGAAAAAGTATTAAACGTGTCGAAATTATTATTGTTAATAAAAAAATATTATGTGAATATTTGCAATACTATAACCCATCAAAAAGTGATTGATCAGAATCGCGTATCTGCAGTACTCACTTGTTTCTGTAGTTGCAATATATCGATATGTTGCAATTTCACGCTAATAAAAATCCTTCATAAGCCTATTATATGTACGCAGGTTTTATTTTTTCTTGAATAAACATTCTCGGGCCAGGATAGCGTGGATATTTGATTGTGATATTGAAATAACTTCCAGCGGAACACAAAGGGTTTCGCAGCAAGCTTGCAGGGGCCAAAAATTAATTTGTCTCTCGTTATTTCATCAACGCAAAAGCTCCTGACTGAACATCAACACGATGTACGCGAGTTTGCTTACTGACTATCGATTAGTAGCTTGCGGTGACAACCAAAGATATGCGTTTTTTTCAGTACCCAAGCGCATTTTTAGTGATTGAATGAAAAGGCAGAAAAAAATATATGAATGCACCATTCGCTAATGAAATGAATGCTGAGCTGAAAATTTTTCCAATTATCACGATGTTAAGACTGAAATTCTTGTTGTCATCTAAGGTACGCAAGTTTAATAAGTCACTTGAGGCGATGTTGTTGCAAACTTAATTAAATTTATTTCAATTGTGAAAATTCGATCAATTTACCTAAAAAACATATCAAATGAATTAACACAGAAAAACAAAATTATATTATCTGTTGGTACATTGCCTCTTATAAATTTTATGAATGATATTTTTTACAAATTCCTCTTGGGATGATTACGTAGAAAGCGTTTTTCTACTCACTTTTGCGATAAATGTGTTTGTGCTCACACATTCCCAGCTACCGCATTTTTTCGCTACAGCAGCACAAGGTGTACACGCGTGAAGCGCACAGAAGAAAGAAAGGGCACTGGCGACATTTTAATTAAAAAATTAACGTTAATTACACTGCTCGCACAAGTGAACCGCGGCGGCTGCCGCTGCATAACCTCGCTACGCTGCGTATATAGTTGACTTTCGAGTCTAAATGCGTAGGTATAACTTGATTGCAAAAAAAAGCTTCGAGGAGAACGAAAGCCAGAGGAAAGTAGGAGTGCGAGTAAGGGACTTGGTTCGCGTGCAATCCTCCTTGTCGGTGCATGAACTTACATAAATTTTAATCAACAAAGAAGCCCATAACTAAAAGCTGTGAGAAAAAGAGGTCATGAATATTTGTAGAAATTAAAGTTTTCATCATTTTTCTTCTGCCTTGCTTAAGATGAATTATTTTTCGAAAGGTATAATCAAATGAATAAAAAGTTGAATTATTTACAAAAATTATAAAAGTTCCGCTCTGCTGAATCTATCAATGTATCAGTTTGTAAGTCTATTGGCTGTATGTTGCGCGTTAGCAAGTGTAAACTTATCTTGAAACAAGAGATTTGGACTTGAGAGCGCATGTACTATAGTGCATTTGATTACTTCAAGCGTTGAATTAAAAATTCCTTTATCGTAAGAATTTTGTGTGGCACGAAGTTCGTTCCTTTTGCCAGTTGTTACAAGAGAGCTTAGCGCTCGATTAGAAGTGAAAATGGGGATGTAATGCTTCTTGATTATAGAAAGTGTCTCTGTGTATAAGTATATTTTGCGTGTTATTTTCCTTCGTTATAGAAACCAGGTTTACAGCCTTAAGCTTTCGCATTACTTCCCAATAAGTACAACTTGTCATGTTTGGTGATTTTCCACGATACAAAATTCATAAATGTCGTATCCCAAACCTCTAAGTGGTAAATTTCAACCTCAAACGGTATACAATAATCTCATAACCCCAAAAATTCAGAAATCGTTTTATTTTTATTTCTTTTTACCTTTTGAAATTAATGTTTTTATCGGTATCGTGACACATTACCTTGTACTACTAAATTTTATCCTTACTTTTATTTAAAAAATTTAATTCGTCGTATTAAAATAGTTCCACCAAGAGTAGCAGAACTAAATAAAATAAAAATGAGCTTGAAAAAATCTGAATAAAAAAAACGCACTAAGGAAAAATAACGAGACTATTTTTCCAATTTTTCCTTCACAAATGGTAGCTTCCTTTTATAATTTGAAAGTGTTGGGTACGTATAGATATATAGGTAACACATATCATACACAGGAGGAATTGCAGTGCACGCTCTACGATCCTGTAGGCGATACTCGGTGTGTGATGGGCATGGTGGTAGGTACTGTGCGTTGTTTACAACGCGTGAGCGAGCGAGAGAGCGACACAGCGCAATAGCGACTCTACGATGCGTGTCCAAAACCCAATTTGCCGCGTCACCGGTTTTGTCAAGACAAAAAGCATCGCTAGGTCGCTCTCTCGTTGGCGCGCGTGGACGAGCGAGAGGGAGCTCGCTTGTTGCCTACATAAAACGAAAGAATTCCAAATGAGCGTTGATCCGTGAATGCTAATTAAGAACCACCACCAGCCCGACTCGCACACAGGGGGAGGAATAGTATTTTACAGACTGCTCGATGTATAAGTTTGACGGAGAAAAGAGAAAAGCGAATTAATTAACGAGAGAAAGAGGGAGAGGGAGAGCATGTGTAAAAGTAGAAATGGAAAAGGTAGTGGCTGCAATAATGTTTTTTCCAGCGGTGCACAAGTCGCAACCACGCCGCTTTATTTGTAAACGAGGAGTGACTTTTTCACTCCATTTTAATTATTATCCAGCAGTATCAAATGTGTCTGAAGCCACTCCATTTCTACAACTGCGCATGAAAAATTCAGATCATCGACCATCGTAACACTCACCCAAGTACAAAAATCTTTTCTTCGTACAATTTGCATAATGCTTTTATTTTTCTGTTTTCTCTTTCTCAGTCTCTCGCTCTCTCTCTCTCTCTCTCTCTCTCTCTCTCTCTCTCTCTCTCTCTCTCTCTCTCTCTCTCTCTCTCTGTGAGTATAGCAACATCACATTTTTGGTGCTCCGTCTTTGCCTAGCTTTTTCTGCTTGTTTTTGCTGGATTCTTTTTTGCCAACAGGTACACTTGCACGCAAACTTAATGCAAGGCCACTGCCGCAGTTTCATAGCCGCATTGTCCTTGCTTCTTTAATAAATTGTGAAAAACACTCTGGATTGGATTCAAGCGAGGTTAGGACATTTTTCTTTTCCATATCGTCAACGGCTCCAGAGGTGCGTGATACCAGGAAATATTCGGCTAAATTGGCGCAAGTGGGTCAACAAAATTGGCTACCGCGCAAGGGATTACGCAGCGCTCCTGTGTGTGAGATGAAAAGTGCTTGTGTTAGTTCGGTGTGTGTCGTCTGCACAGGTGTATTGGGAGGGAAAGGAACAATCAAGTGCTCTCGCTGTGCCGTGCGTGTTCATCGCGCTTGTCTACCAGACCCCACTCTCAAGTCATATACCTGTGCTGCCTGCTTTTCCTCTCCCTCCCCTGCTTCGACTGCTTCTACCGGTTCGACTACTCAGAAAGTTGCGAAAGCCCGTCGTGACCAAATTGCTGCGGTGTCACCGTCCGACAGGCGCCCACTGTCAGCTAAACGGTCTCGCTCATCGCCACCCTCTGTATCGGTCGAAAAAGTATTAAAAATGTCACGTGGCAACACGAAACTTCCAAATGACGAATCCAACGCGCCCGCTTGGTTCAAAGCCTATGAGAAGCGCATCAATGAGACACTGACAGAACGTTTTAATGCAGTTACTGGTCGTATAGACTCTCTAGATATGCGTTTTGGGGCTCTTGATTCTCGCTTTGATGAGTTGGTGGCACAGCAGACTGAACAGCAACGTCTTATCGCAGAAAACTCGCGTGATATCAAAGAACTTGATCAGCGCACTGCGACTGAAGTAGCTGACTTGCGTGGTCAATTGGCCAATAGCTCAAATGAAATTACTGCACTTCGCAGTGACTTAAATTCTGCTGCTGCTGCTTTTCATCCTGGCACGGCTGCGCACCTTGATCTGCTGTCTTCTGCGGATCCTTGCGAGGTGCGTATAGCAGGCATCCCACCGTCAGTAGTGACTGATGATTTTGTGACTGCTGAGTCAGTCCTCAGGGCTCTTCAGTTGGAGCGCCTCACCTCACACATCCTTAGAGTGCGTGCGTGGTCTCCGCGAACTCGAGCCTCAGTCGAGCCTGGAGCGGCGCCGGTGTCTACTGTCAGCGCTGGTCGAACCATAGTGGTATGCCTTGCATCTGCTGGTGCGCGTGACATGCTATTGACGGCTGCACCTAGACTGAGACTGCTTACCCTCGGCGCTATCTTTGGCATTGCTGAGGGTGGCCCTGATAGACTGAGAATGACGGCTATTCTTCCTGGTCCGCTGTATGGCCTGTTCAAGAAGTGCCAAACAACTAGCCGTACTCTTCACTATGCGCCACCTGTTGTGCGGAGTCTGCGCATCTTCATGCGTCAAACACGCGATTCTCCATTGATTCCGATCACCTGTGAGGCGGACCTTGGCAGACTTAAGCCGCATTCGTCTTGAAATAATGTTGGCTCATCGATAAACTCATATATTCACACTACTTCAACTCCACTCGAAATTAGCACAATCAATATTAATAGACTTCCCACAAATTTCTCTTTATTAGAACCAATAGTAAATAATAATGATTTTCATTTGATAGCAGTTACTGAAACTTTTTTGAAACCTGATCTTAATTCCAATCTTTTTCACATCCCAAATTTCAATTTTCATAGGCACGACCGTCTGCGTCGGGAAGGCGGTGGTCTGGGTTTGTATACTCGTTCTGATCTTACAGTCTCACCTCTGTTATCCTCTGACCCGGTCTATTCCAATGTCCCAGAGTTTGCTGTTTATGAAATTTCCCATCATAACTTTAAATTACTGTTTGCAGTCGTCTATAGACGCCCATCTGCTTCTTACTTACATGCATTTTTTACAGCGATATCTGAGTATTTACCACTGTACGCTCACACTATTATAGTTGGCGATTTCAATATCGACATGTCGAGTGATAATCGTCATGCTCGTTATCTTCATAGAGTGTTAGAGATGTATAATCTGCACCTTGCCAGTGTATTACCTACGCATCATGTGTTGTATGCTGATGGTACGTCTCATGAGTCTTGCTTGGATCTCGTTATCGCTAGTGATCCGAATCTTATACAGAACTACAGCATCTCTGAAGCTCCTTTTGCAGCCGGTCACCATTTTATCAAATTCAATTACCAGGTCTCTTTGCCCCGTATGCCTCCTATAACCAGAGAAATTCGTAAAATTTCTCGTATAAACAGTGATTCTTTCAATACAAATCTATCAAATTTACTGAGTGCTGAGTTTAATCGACTGAGCCAGACCTCCGATACCGCTTTGCGGCCACTGCTACTGCCTGGCACAGGTGGGAGTCCAGGTGTGGGTTGTCCTGATGCCTTTGTCTCCTCAATAACAGGAAGCTTGATCAATGCTCTAAACACGGTGGCTCCTTTGACAACTGTAGTTTTTAAGGAGCGATCCAAGCCATGGGTGTCGCGGGGGATTCGCGCTCTCATGAAATCAAGGGATCGAGCTTTCAGAGCGTACAAGCGACGTCGCAGCCAAGAGGCACACGAGGTGTTTAAAGAGCTCAGACGTGAACTTAAAAACAAGCTTGATATGGCCAAGAGCAGCTACATTCAGAATCGCCTCGCTGAGGCGACTGACCCGGGAGCTTATTGGCGAATTCTCAAGGGTCTTGGCCTGTCATCCCGTGGAAATCCGTCCCCCCTGTTGCATTTTTCATCGGAAGTTTTATGTGAACACTATGCCAGTGTGTCTTCGGCGTCTCCACCGCTCTTGGACGAGGAAGTTGATCGGATTTGCCGTGAGCCGCTGCCTGGCTCCACGGCCACTTTCTCGTTTAGACCTGTAACGCTTGAGGACGTTACTCGAGCTTTGAAGAAGTGCACGTCTTCTGGCTGTGGTGCTGACGGGATCTCCTCGTCAGTGATACGCCTGGCATCTCCTGCCCTGTGCAATTACTTGGTGCAACTGGCAAACTCATCTTTTGTCACTGGTATTTTTCCGACAGACTGGAAGCTTGCGAAGATTGTCGCTCTGTCAAAATCGTCCTCGCCCATGTCGCCGTCTGACACGCGTCCCAT